>JAQQSU010020545.1:0-10021 GCA_028627135.1 Pseudochirops cupreus | reverse complement strand
AGAGTCAGGAAAGTCTTATTCCCAGAATCAAAACTGAGAAATAAGAGACTATGAAAATGGAGAAATAAAGATTATTAGAGTTATTACACATTATCAAAGTTTTATGACAACAGAACTGAAAATACAAAAGAAAGGAGTGAAATTTTAAATTTTTCCTTTTATGTTTTTAGTTAGTAAGTCTTCCCCTTCCCTCTCCATTTTCTCATATGGAAAAAGAAAAAAAATAAAAAGAAAGACAAAAAATGAAATTCTCACAATAAAGATCCATCATAAAAAAAAAATAAATTTCCACATTGGATGTGTCCAAAAACATATATCTCCTTCTGGATCTTAGGTTCGTAGAGACTTCGACTCTGTAAATACAAGCAACAGTAATAACAACAAAGCTTGTTAAATACACAGAAAACAATTTTCAGAAGGGGTTATGGAAGCAAACAACCTGACTTCAGAATCATGAAGACCTGGATTGGAATTCTCCTTTAGATAGCGAACTAGTGAGTCATGGGACTCTGAGCAAGGAATTTAACCTGTCTCAGCCCGAACTGAAAACCTATTCTGATCGACTGAACAATTTGTGGTGGACTATAGTGACGGAATACTACTGTGCTATAAGAAATGATGAGCTCAGTGATCTTAGACAAAGATGTAAAGACTTGCGTGAAATAATGAAGAGTGAAATGAGCAGAACCAAGAGAACATTGTATACAGTAACAGCAATACTGTTCTAAAGATGGCTTTGAGTCACTGAGTCATTTTGACCATTATAAATACCCAAATTATCTACAAAAGACATGAGGGAAGATATCTGCATCCAGAGAAAGAACTTCTAAAGAGAAGTATTTATAGAATGATTTTGGATAGATAGACAAATAAATAAATAGATATAGATATCTATATATGTATGTGTGTGTGCATATATATAGATATAGATATAGATATAGATATAGATATAGATATATACACACACATATTTGTGTCTAATGGAAGCCATCCCTAGGATGATGGGAAGGTGAGGGAAGAAAAAAGGGGAAAAGGAAAGTTACCTAATTTTATATACTTATTATTTATTATATATTTAAATATGTTAACTATATTTTTACTTTTATTATATTTCATATAATATGTATCATGTGTAAATATATAATAGAATAATTTTAATATTATATATTAATAAATATGTTTAATATATTTAAGTGGAAAAGCCAGTTATACATAATAGATTTGCAGTTTCATTTATAATCAATGTTTTTCCTTTTCTATTATGTTCTCGAAATACTTGTTCTACTTCTCAAGTTCAGAATAAAATAATTTTTTTAAAAGAAAGTCTATTGTAGACCCTTGTGCATGTCTGCTGACCTGTCTCAAATATACAAGCTATTCCAATATTTGAAGTATTAAACTAGAGCCTTGATGGATATGCGGCCTTAAGGCCACAGGTTCCTCAACCTTGAATGGATGTTATATCTTTAGAGACAAGACTGTGATCAGGTCTCCCTGAATTTGAGGCCAGCTCTCTATTCATTAGAACATGGCTACCCAGAGAGCAGACTCTCCATGTAGAATGGAAATGAAGCAGACACAATGCCTCCCCTCCCATTCTTTTTATCTCCCCCTTCAACCTCTCAACCAATTATCATCTTCAAAGACCCCAAAGCATGAATCTGGGTTTAGATGCATAGAGAACACCTTGTCTACTAATGAATCATTATCCTAGAATCTCTGGGAATCAAGAAAACTAGTAAGGTACCATTGATACATGTTAAATACGGGACTTATTCTATTTTAGAAAAGTGTATTACCACTTGATAATAATAGCTAGCGTTTCCATCATGAATTATGATTTGCAAAGAGCTTTACATTTGCCAACTCATTTGATCCTCATGATAACTGTGAGAGGGGGGTCCTTATATTATGCTTATTTTGTAGATAAGCAAATTGAGATTTAAAAAGGCTCAGTGACTTGCCCAGTGTCATATGGAGGTAGTGAAGGCAGTCTTCCAGACTCCAAGAGTGATGATTCTATAGATTCCATCCCTACCCTACACTAATCAATCAACAGGGTAATCTTATTAATACACAAACGTTAGGGAATGCTGGCTATGGGGTCTAAAGGCTCTGATTCCAGAGCCTGTGAGGACTCCACAAAGGACAAGATTCCTAGTGACAAGATTTGCAAAACGCTCTTTGCCACATCCACATATCTACATATATGTCTCGCTACCACTAATGTTTAGTCAAATGTATACATACAGAATATGTGTGGAGAGACAGATACAGAGACAAAAGGAGACAGAGAGTGACAGACAGTCAGCACAGAGAGGCAGAGACAGTGAGACAGAGACAGAGAGACAGAGACAGAGAAAAAAAGAGAGACAACAAGAGAGGCAGAGACAGACAGAGACAGAGAGGCAGAGACAGAGACACACAGAGAGACAGTGGGACAGAGAGACAGAGAGAAAAAGAGAGACAGCAAAAAAGGCAGAGACAGACAGAGACAGAGACAGAGAGACAGAGATAAATAGAAACAGTGAAACCTGGTAAACAATTTTGTTCTGCTAGAGATCACCAACTGACCTTGGGACATTAATTTCCCTATCACAGAAGATTGGTATAAGATGCACCCTATGGCTTAAAGAAAAACACATTCTTCCTAGAAGCAAATGAAAGAATATCACTAGGATACTTATATTTTGTGTATGAACCATCTTTCTTTTCACTGCCTTTTGTCATACTTACCACATAACCATTCATTTTGAGAATAATGGCTTACAAATGGTGGTAACACGGTTTCACGAGAGAAATCGATCAGTTCCTTACCATAAAAACACAAACTGCCAAGGACCTAATACAGAACATCAGCTTCCTCATTTGGAAAATGGGGGTAATATCTGTAGTCCTGTTTTTAACAGGGTTTTTGTGAAGATCAAACGAGGTTATGTCAGCACTTTGAAAAATCTTAAATCCTTATACAAATGGTGAGGATGGTGACATTTCTAAAGGTAATATATACGTACCTTTCACTTGTTTTGTTAGGCTTAATTAACAAAGTTTGAACCACAAGAATTATGGCTGCTTTACAGTCTTTTTGTTTTGTTTGCATTGTGCTGAGTTTGTACGCTTGTTGGTGGAATTTTAATTAAAATGTACTTTGAAGAATAGGAAAAGTGGCCAGGAAGGCAATGATTTTTCTCCTTTTCAAGTATTTCTATTTGTTCTTTTGGAGAACAATTTTATGTTAGGGGGAAGGAGGATATAACCACAATGTTAAAATATATTTATTAGTCCCTTGCATATTTTCCTGAAAATTCTCTGTTTTTTGAATCACCAACTTTGTGGCCTTTTCCCCTTTGGCCCCTTTGGAAGGAATGAAAGTTTTTCTTGCATTATATCTCAGACTGTCAACCCAAAAGTTGATCATTTGGGGCATTCCAAGAATATATACACAAGCACTCCAGTGACTGGCCAGGCCAGTCAAAGGGAAATAGATGTTTATCTAAGAAGTTTGGGGGCCAGCATGATACTTTAGAGAATGGGGTCTTCTTGCCAGGGTCTTTAGAATAAATGCCCAGTCTTCTCTTTTGACTGTAGATTTGCATCCACATGGATTTGAAAATTAAACCATACAATAGTTCTCTCTTGCAAGCAAAGATTCCAAAGAACCTTGTAAGTTTCCATTTTCTCTGAAAAGGAAGCATCTATTATGTAAGAATTGGCTTTTGTAAGAACTGACATTTGCCATTTGAAGCCCCTCTTCAAGTATGATAAGCCCTTTTTCTCTTGCCTAATGTAACCCACATTTCTCCTGGAGCATACTGAAATCATTTTGTCTTTTCTATTCTTTTAGCAGGGAATTTAGTTTATCCCTTTAAATATGTCTACTTCTCCCATGAAGGGGAAAGGGAAATAGACTGAATGTCTGTTAGCCTTGTAGTTAGAACCATATAAATAAGATGACTCCTTCCAATGGTACAAAATTCATACTATATCTTACTGTGAAGATTTACACTTCACTAATTCTGTAAAGAGGGAGTAATCAATGAAGAAAGATTAAGATACTTTATTTTAGTTGATTTCTTTAAAATAATCACGAAAGAAGTATTTATTAAGACTCACTGTGCTAGGTACTATGAAAGTTCAAAGTAAGTATTCTTAACTTTGTTATATCAAGGATTCATTTGGTAGTGCGGTATTAATTCCTTAGAATCATGCTTTTTTTTTTGCTTTTTGCTTTTTTTGGAGGAGGGAAGGCAGGGCTATTAGGGTCAAGTGACTTACCCAAGGTCACATGGCTAGTAAGTGATAAATGTCTGAGACCAGATTTAAGTTCATGTCCCCCTGACTCCAGGGCCAGTGCTCAATTCAATGAGCCACATAGCTGCCCCAGAATCATAATTTTTAAAAATTCATATTTTAAGGAAATGTAAATTTTCATTTAGAGATCAAAGATGCATTTTTCTGATCTGATATTATAAACCTACTGAAATTAAATGACAAATATATGTACACACATATGCATATATGTATGTGTGTAGATGTATGCATGTAACATGATCTTTGCCTTTAAGGAAAAGCTTTAGCAAGGGACACAAGACATAAAGAACTCATTTTAAATTACAGCATCAGTGTGGGTATTCCTAAGGTGAAAATTTGCTTCTTTGATATAGATCAGCAAGTGCCTTCAAGAACTGTCAGTTATCCAGGTCGCTAAGAAGCTAAATGACTTGCCTGTGGCCTTACAGGGTCAGTGGCATACGTGACAAGACCTGAACCCAGGTCTTCCTCACTCTAAGGCTTGCCGTCCTCTATCCTGCCTTTAAGCCATATATCAGAATGAAGAAATGATGGTTGAGAGACAAAATTTAAAAAAAAAGCAAGCATTATCACTTTTCCTGTTCTCTTCCCCTCCTCCCCCCCCAAAAAAGTCATAAAATTGCAAGTAGAATGGGATGAGCTATCAGGACATACTATAATCTTCTTTTAGCATCTCTAAAATTAGAGCTAATAGATGTCTTCTTGAATGATTCATAAAGTGTATGGAAGAAAGGAATTGGACTAAATTATTTCTTGAATCCTATTACAGCCTTAAGATAACAGAATGTTCCCTATCTTCAACATAAACCTCTTTCTTCAGATCTGTTAACTTCAACAAACATTTATTAAGCAAGTTCTGTGCGCTAAATGTTATAGCAGAAAGGGTTTCACAATGCTCCCAAAGTGATCAACTGAGAAAACGCTAAAGTAGGTTCCTAATTATTAATCGGTATCTTATTACCTTCTAGCTATTTTGACTCAGCTACCACCAACACAGTGGGTCATGACAGAGACGTTCCATGTGACTGGATTGAGGAGACAATTATCTATTGTTTTAAGGCAGAATTTTTCCAATACAAACTGACCTGTCTTCTAAAAAAAGGGTAATAATAAAACTTACTCTCTCTCTCTCCCTTTCTCTCTCCTCCCACATACAATATATGTGTATGTGTATATATACACATGTATATGTACATATATTCATACACACACATTTCATGATACTGAAAAAATGAAATTTAAAATGCCCATCAATTGGTTAATGGCTAAAAAATTGTGGCACACAAATATAATAAAACATTACTGCTATCAGAAATGACAAACATGATATAGAAAAGCGTATGAAGATTTATATGAATTACTACAAAGTGAAAGAAGCAAAACCAGGAAAACATTTGTACAATGAATACACAATGGAAAGAACAATTTCTACAAAACAATTGAAAATGAAAGCTAAGGAATTATATTTTTAAAAAAGCTTCACTTCCCAGAGATATGAAAATGTACTCTTTTCATCAAGCTCTATTGCATATAACATCAGATTGTTTGAATGTATTAATTAGTTTAGCTAGATTTTTTTCTTTCCTTCCTCTTTTTCCTTTTTCTAAAAAAGCGTTGATCATGTGAGATGATTCTGATAACGTCAGATAATTTTTAAGTGTGGATCAATTTTGCTAAATTTTTCTTTTCCTCTTTTTCTTTTTTTAGTTCTTTGTTCGACTGGATGGATCTCCAAGAGGAGAAAGAGAAAGGGAGAAAGGGGAAACATGAATTATGAAAATATATATATATTCATTCTTCAATTGTTCTAGTCACGTCCAACTCTTCATGACCCCGTTTGGGGTTATCTTGGCAAACATATGGGAGTGGTCTGTCATTTCCTTCTTAGCTCATTTTATAGATGAGGAAACTGAGGCAAACAAGGTTGAATTACTTGCCCAGGTTCACTCAGTTAATAAGTGCCTGAGGCTATATTTGAATTCAGGTTTTCCTGACACCAAACCCAGTGTTCTATCCACTGTGCACCTAGCTGCCCCAAAATATTTATAAATATATAGGTACATATATACACACACACACACATACACATACATACATATACACACGTATACATACATGTGCATATATACATATACATACATATACATATATACACATATATACATGTGTATACATACACATACATGTATGTATATGTGTATACATACACACTATATGTATATCAATAAAATATTTTAAATTGGGGGGAATTACATCCCCAGGAAGGAGTTGGTAGCCATAATTTCTGGCATTGAGCTTGGAATGCAGAACATAGAATGTACTTAGAAGCGCCTTCTTGACAAGATGTAATTTAATTTTGTTGGATTCTTTGACCTATAGCTAAAAGTGGCACGAAGAACATTAAGAAGACACAAACAGATCCTTTGCTCCAGTTCTCTTGGTTTGGCTCCTTTCAGGCATGAACTGTCATTGTCTTTCCTTGTCATGCTTTCCCACACATCCAGGATACACTTCAGGCTGACTCCATCAGGTCGCCATCTGGAGTAAATGACATACTTCTCTTTGCTCTCTCTCTGCCAGTCATATCTCAATGCTGCTCCCTCTATTTTTTTAATCCCACCTTCTTTTCCTTCTCTTATTAATGGTTTCGAACATAGCTTCTTGTCAATTATTCTCAGTGTTGCACGAGTATATATGTGTATATTTGCCATTACTGTTATTGTTTGAAATATATTCCTCTTTATAAGATACATATATAGATACACAAACTATTACTGTTGTCACCTAATACATTCTTAATATATAGGAATTATTTTCCACAGACTTTTTGGACAAGAAAAAAATACAGAAAGTTTAGAAAGGGGAACTGACAAGCAAGGCAGTATGGGAATCCGCTGTGTTGGACGTCCCTACATACATACATGCAATTAATGTATTTATGTACATATAGAGAAACATATGCATGAATATATACATTTCCCCGAATTTTCAGGTGTTCATTAGTGACCTCTTAAAGAACCCATTTTTGTTTTTGGTTTTGGTTTTTTGCTTTCTGGAGGGCAATTAGGGTTAAGTGACTTGCCCAAGGTCACATGGCTAGTTTTTTTGTGTTAAGTATCTGAGGCTGGATTTGAACTCAGGTCCTCCTGACTCCAGGGCCAGTGCTCTATGCACTGTGCCACCTAGCCACCCCTAAAGAATCCATTTTTAAGGTGTCATATTTGCCTTGTCTCAGTGAGATCTACTACGACTTCCTATTAGACAAATGTACAGTAAGTCTAAGGGGTCATTGTCTGGAAAGGGAAGTTGAATTGCATATGAAATTCTGTCCCCTGGTTGCATCTGTAACAATAGCAAAGTGAGATTCTCAGTCACCAATTTGTCTTCATCAACCTTTCATCTGTCATTATCTATGCTACCTGGTGGCTTGCAATGATAATATAATCACACTACTCTCATCTCTTTGTTATCAACAAGAAGTTTTCGAGTGGCCTTACGTGCCAGACACTGTTCATACCACCGACCCAGGAGAGTCCAGATGCCAACTGGAGCCATACTATGATAAGATGAACTGTTGGGGTGGATTCCATTGTCCCTTTGGCATAGAGTTATAAACTCCCTGAAAGTGGGGACGTTTTAGATTTTGTCTTTTTTTTTTTATTTCCAGTGCCAAAAACATATTAGACACTTAACAAACACTTGGTGAATAAATGGTGCCTCTAAGTCTCCTGCTCACACTAGTGTAACTTTCATTTGCCAAATATTCTTTACAATTTTTTCTGTGCTAAATTATATAATTATCCTAACAACACTATCTTCTACCTACTTCAAAATGGAATATCATCCCACTTGTATGTCTATCAAACATGTATTTTTCTGGGTATCTGGGATCTCAATTTCTTTTCTCAGACAGATAGCTTTATTTCTGAACCTTTTTTCCACCATATTCTTCTTAGTCATGGTATCAGATAGATAAACTAAAACCCAAAGAAGTGGCTATTTCCCCCAAGATCACACAGTGAATTAATTGCAACACCAGAAGAAAGATGCTGAATCATATCACTTCTTGGCAGAGAAATGATGGGCTAGAGTTGCAGTACAAGCCATAAATTTTCAATCATGACTAGTATATGAATCTGTTTTGCATGCAAATACTTATTTGTTGTAAATGATTGCTTTTATTTCTTTTAGGGAGTTTGGGAGGAATGGGTATTGAAGGGGGGTGTTCAGTCAACAAGCATTTCTATGTGCCAAGGACTATGCTACTCAATTAGTCTAACAATTCTTACAGTATTTATATAACTGTATTTTTTACTTTTTTCTATTGCATTTTTAAAAACATACAACAAAGAAAATTAATTGCACCCATTGGCTTGAAAAAGAGGTTGATCACAAACCAAAATAAAGGTAAACACATGAGACCTAACCGAACATCACACTCTCAGAGTTTGCTTCACAAGGAGGCTTCTGAACATTTGTAGGGGTGTTATAAAGGGAATTCTCCATCAGAAGAATGTTGGATTAGATGACTTTTCAACTCCAAGTTTTTGTGATTCTTAGCAGAATAAATCTAACCCCTCTCATACGACAAACAGGCATATACATATCATTTCTTTTTTTTTCAACACTTTAATTTATTTTATTTATTTTCAGTTTACAAGATTCAATTCCACAATCTCCTGAGTTTCAGAATCATGTACATATCATTTCTGTCCTACTTTTTTTTCTTTTTCCTGCTAAACATTCTCATTTCTTTTGAAATTTTTAAAATTATTATGAACTTTACAAATGAATAGTTCCTCATACACAGAAAAACAGGAGAAAGGGTATTGTGTATGACACTGTTCATCTCTACTACATACAACTTGGTATTTAAATATGTGAATATTCATAAATATACATATGTATCTACATACATATGTATATATTCACGTGTATGTTTCTCTATGTGTACATAGATACATTAATTGCATGTATGTATGTAGGGACATCCAACACAGCGGATTCCCACACTGCCTTACTTGTCAGTGTCCCATTCTAAACTTTCTGTATTTTTTCCTTGTATATTTTAACATTCAACTGTGTTTCTTTTCTTTTTTTCCTTTTTTTCTTTTTTTTTCAAAAAGGGAAGGTATTACTATTACTACTTTCATGTTGCATGTTAGCTCCTACTTCTCCAATAAGAATGTGAGCTCCAATCTGGAACTATGCCCAAAGGGCTATAAATAATTGCATACCCTTTGACCCAGCTATACCACTGTTGGGGTTATATCCCAAAGAGATCACAGAAGTGGGAAAAGGACCCATATGTACAAGGATATTTATAACAGCTCTCTTTGTGGTGGCAAAAAACTGGAAATATAAGAGTATGCCCATCAATTGGGGAATGGCTAAACAAGTTGTGGTATATGAATGTAATGGAATACTATTGTGCTATAAGAAATGGGAAGGAGATGGACTTCATAATTACCTGGAGAGGCTTATACAAATTGATGTTAAGTGAGAAGAGCAGAACCAGGAAAAATCTGTACGTGATCACAGACACATCGTATGTGTGACAAACAGCTTTGATAGACTGGACTCTTCTCAGCAACGCACAGTTATAAGACAACTCTACAAGTCTCAGGATGGAAGGAGATATCTACATTCAGAGAAAGATCTAGAAAGAACAGAGTTTAAATGGAGACTGAAGCAATACATGCTATCGTTC
>JAQQSU010020544.1:0-10021 GCA_028627135.1 Pseudochirops cupreus | reverse complement strand
TATATGCAATTATTATTATTATTATTATTATTGACTACATCCAACTGGAACTTGAGATACACAGGCACTGCAGTTGGGAGATCCATCCTGCCCTACCAAAAAGTGACATAGGAGAGAATAGACTGGGGTAGGGGAGACACACTGGGATCGCTGTTTTGGGGTGGTGGGCGAAAATATGTAACTCAAAATCTTGTGGAAATGAATGATGCAAAGTATAATAAAATAAAATAAAATAAAGGATGCTTGAAAGTCTTCCACCTCACTGAATGACCACATTTTCCCCTACAACATTATACTCAATTTTGCTGGGTAGATGAGTCTTGGTTTTAATCCTAGCTCCCTAGGTCTCTGGAATATCATACTCCAGGCCCTTTGGTCCCTTAATGTAGAAGATGCTACATCCTGGGTTATCCTGATTATGTTTCCACAGTATTCAAATTCTTTCTTCTTGCACCTTGTAATATTTTCTCCTAGATCTGGGAACTCTGGAACTTGGCTATAACATTCCTAGGAGTTTTCTTTTTGGGACATTTTTAAAGGGGTGATTGGTGAATTCTTCAAGTTCTATTTTTCCCTCTGGGGGGAATTTGGGGCAATTTTCCTTGAGAATTTCTTGAAGAATGCTTTCTAGGTTACTTTTTTTTTTTATCATGGCTTTCAGGCATTCCAATAATTTTTAAATTGTCTCTCCTGGATCTATTTTCAAAGTCAGTGTTTTTTTCAGTGAAATATTTCATATTGCCTTCCATTTTTTCATTTTTTGAATCTGTTTCATAGTGTCTTGATTTCTCACACAGTCATTTGCTTCCATTTGCTCCACCGTAATTCTGAAGGAATTATTCTCTTCAATTAATATAATTTGGTTTGGTGTATATGTGAAAACAAGAGGAAATACCATTCATGTGACATTTGTTCACCTTGTAGTGCCCTCCAAAAGTATGTACAAAAAGATCCCTTTTGAAATAAGAATGATATAGAGGTCAAAATATGTTGTTTTTCCATCTGGCAAATTTAGCTTTTTAAGACTGTCTTCTCCTCATTGGCTTTTTGGGTCTCTTTTGTCATTTGAGTTCATCTATTTTTAAGGTGATATTTTCTTCAGGCA
Source organism: Pseudochirops cupreus (assembly GCA_028627135.1). Taxonomy (NCBI): domain Eukaryota; kingdom Metazoa; phylum Chordata; class Mammalia; order Diprotodontia; family Pseudocheiridae; genus Pseudochirops; species Pseudochirops cupreus. Next base: position 8,916 of record JAQQSU010020544.1, on the reverse strand, counting down.
GGTTGTTGACTCTCTTTTCATGATTTTCTTGCATCATTCTCATTTCTCTTCCCAATATTTCCTCCACTTCTCTTATTTGGTTTTCAAAATCCTTCTTAAGCTCCTCTATGGCTTATAACTAGTTTACATTTTTCTTAGAAGCTTTTGGTGCAGGAGTTCTGACTGTGTTGTCTTCTTCCCATTCCATGCTTTCATCCTTTTTGTCCCCAAAAACGGAATCTAAAGATGGATTGCTATGTTTACTTCCTTTGCCTGCTCATGTTGCCAGTCAATTACTTGACTTTTGAGCTCTGTAGAACTCTGCTTTCAGAGGGGAGAGCTTTGTCCACAACTGCTGGGGTTTTTGCAGGTGCCAGACCTACCTGGAGGCCACCATCTATGCAGCCCCCTCCAGCTTTGGCTCACTGGTCACACACCTCAGGACCACCAGCCAAGACCACAATCCTGATCCAGGTTGGTTAAAGCAAGAGCACTTAGCCTCTGAATGATCTCTTGACCCCCCTCAAATCTGCAGGCAGGGAGCTCTGAAGCAACCATGTGCAGGTGGCTGCAGGGCTGCAGGGCTGCCTTGAGGCAGACGGTCTGACCCACTCCTTTCCCCCAAATTTAGCCAAGTTCCACTGACCTTTCACTTTGTCCTTGTCTCTTAAAGGTTGATAATTTTGGAAACTGGCACAGCTGCCAGTGATCCACTCTCCCATGTGCTCAAGCCACAACTTCACCTGGCAGCCCTGGGTTTAACTGGTTTCAGGCCAGGGTGGGCTTGACTCCCACTGTGCTGCGATGAGTGCTTCCAGTCCACCTGCCAGGGTGCCTTCAGTGGGAGCTTTGTTTCTCTGGCACTTTTGGGTTCTGGAGCTCTAAAATTTGTTTAGAGTCATATTTTATAGGTATGTGAGGTGCATATGGGGGGAGCTCGCAGAGTTCTCCTGCTTCTATGATGCCATCTTGACTCCCAAGAATGTAAGTTTTTTGATGGTACAAGTCCATCGTGCATCATACAAGGCTTAGCATATACCAAATTCTGAAAATATACTTGTTTAATAAATTAATCAAAAAATAAATAGAGTTTAGATTATCCACAGACTCAGTACAACTGTATTTTAGTGTAAAGGGGTTATAATTTAAATAATATCAATGCATAATCAAAAAGAAGATGACATGGACAAACGACTACACTGAGGAGAGCTGAAATACTTGTGCTTTTATGTCACACAAATGGTTCAAGAAGGTCTAAAGGAAAGTGTCTCTGAAAAATTTGTGAGAAGATATGTAAGGAAGCTATACTTGAAAGGTATAGAAAAATTGTGATTAACATTATGGGAAGAGATGTTCATGTGGACAAGATCATAGATAGAAGTATTTGTATTAGTAAATTCCATATCTTCTATATTCTAATATCCTGTATTCTAAATTTTCATTAATAACATCTAATCCAGCATGCAGTGTCCTTTTTTTTTTCAGGATGGCATGATTAAAACATTTGAAGCAACTTATTTCCTCTATTCACTATGATTAAGACCTTTTTTGTCACATTTTATGTAGAACAATGCATTGTGTTTAGTAAAATTCAATACCATTGAATTTCTTTTAAATCTTATTTGATTTAGGAAACTGTCAAGAGAGCTAAGGATTCTCATGTTCACTCTATTTTCTAAAGATGAATCAGTAAAAATATACGTTTGTGACTATAATAGGATGTTTCAATTTATCAATTCAAAACCAATATTTATTTAGGATTTTATGTAGTGCATAAAGGATCACCATTGGAATGAAGACAATATTGTTTCAAATATTGCTTTTCAGTTATACAGTCCATGTGACTATAGTAAAAAGCAATTAATATCTCACTGTCCTAGATGACTGTGAAAAATTCTTACTTTCAGATGAACTGCCAATCCCCTTACATAGAATGGATTTTTAAAGTAAGAGTCCATTGTTTGAAATAAAGGGAAAATATTAATCAGTACCACTTTGGAGTCAAATACTTGTTCCGTAGAAATTAAGAACTGCTCATTCTTAACTTACATCATGACTGATTCCGGTCAAATATTTTAAATTCTCCTGATTGGCTCCCTGATTCATCATCCCCCCCCTAATTCCAGATAGACCAAAAATATGGAGAATAAAAACATGGGTGATGAAAATCTCTAGTGTATGTTAGCTACATTTCCCTTGAGTAAACTGGCACAAGTATTCTCATAATTTTGGAATACAAGTAACTATATCTACCTCTTAGCCAATGACAAATTTCACTTATTTTTCTGCTTCATGAATTGTTATTACATGTTCAGCCTCTGAGTATTGACTTTACTGTGCCACCACTCTATAAGAACTAAGTATTTTATGAAATCTTTCATGGTACTGTAGGACATAGAGGCTGACTGGAATTATCAGTAATAGATTTCAATTTAGGTTTGCCAATTAGCAGAATATGAAGTGATTTGGGAAATAACAGAAGCCAAATGCCGTTTTTGTGTCTCATTTTTCTCATCTATAAAATGGATCAGTTGGACAAGAGGATTTTTAAGATTCTTTCAAGTTTAAAACCTATTATCTCTATAGGAAGTAGTAGTAAGTTTGAAACATGAGTTCGGTTTAATACTTTAACTATTTCCTACAATTTAAATGTGACATTGGTAACTATTCTACATTTGTATTTACAATTTTCCCACTTCTGTTCCCATATCAATTTAAGTAAAGCTTATACATCCTTCCACTTTTTTTCAGAGAACCTGAATTTATCGTATTGCCTATAGTTAACTTATTTATCATTTTATAGAAAATTTTAAAACTTACAAAACGATGCACAAATAAAATATAATTGGAGACTCATGACAATCCTATGAAGCTAGCAATGCATCTATTATTATCTTCATCCCCATTACACAACTGAAGTTCAAGACCCCACTTATTTAAAATAAATTAATTTCACACACTCACACATGCACACACACACACACGCACAAATACACAATTACTTCATAGGAGAACCATTGCTACTATATCATTTTGTTCTGAAAATTTATGCTCTAAAATGATACTCTATTGCAAAAACTTCCTAATTTTTTAATTGATTAAATTGGATAAATATCTTCCTGAGTAGGTAAGAACATTTTTCATGCTCAAGAGGCATTTTATGGTTAAGTGTTTTGTATTTTTGAAATGTTTTTAATTGTGAAATGAATCTATTGGAAATATTTATCATAATCTTTGAATCTCTTATCAATTGGCTAATTCAACAGAAGAAAAAAACCCTTACCATTCCACATTGAAAAAAAAATGTGTCTAAATATAGAGGATAAGTAAAGTTCATTTACAAAAAGACAGATTTAAGGTTTTGGCTAGACTATTTCTTAAAAGTGACATTTAATGTTGTAATTCAAGTCATAAGATTCTCTTTCTGGCTATTTGAAACTTTTTATAACTTAAGGCAGTACATTTAATTGTTCATTACAAATAAAAAGACCTCAGGGGTTGAAAAAATTATAAATGCATTTTAGGTATCCTTATATGGTATTTCAATGAATATTTTATGTAACAGTTATTAATGTAGGTCATTATTCAGTTGCAATGTAGATGTTTTTCAACATCAATTATTACTAATTTTGTTCCTTAAACTCATTTTTAGGGAAAAAAATCAGTGATTACAGTGCAATTCAGTTTATCATGTTCTGATTCTTCATAAATTGCACTTGAATATACTGTCAAAGTCTTTTAACTGTAAGCTAGTCTAAGGTATAAAGATATTAAATCATATCAAGATTAAGAAACAGAACTAGAAGGTACTATCTCTTGATTCTAGGTCCTTCTCACATTCTACTACACTTCATGGTGTTCTCCTTTTTTTAGCTTGAAGCTCTTTTAAGATGATTTCTTTGTTCTAAGTATTTCCTAAAGAACTGGGACACATTTTCACATAGCCACACTTCATGAGTTAGATATAGTGAGTTTCACAAGGTCTTGTATTTTAGATCACTTATGGCCCTCCTTTAAAGTAAGAAAATTCTTTCTAAAATGAAAACCCAGGAAATACAGTAGGGACATAATGAATGCTTGTTGATTGATTGATTGATTAAATAGGTTTTAGCTGACCTTGCTATGTACTCTATTTTTTCACAATTGCTTTTGGGCAAAGTTTTTACATCAAGTCAAAATACATTTCCATGGCTCCAAAAATCTAAACCAACTTTACTTTTCTTTCATCTAATTCACTCCTATAGAATTATTTTCATTATCTAAATTCATCAGAACTCTTTTAACATGTTCTCTGCACATTGATCAGGTACCTGGCCCAAAAACCTTTTTAAAAGAAGTAAGATATAACCTAGTGATGTCAGTTCCATATGTTTAAATTTAATGATACCCTCTACGTGGTTCCACTGGTTGTCCAAAATACATTCATCAGAATTTTTTTTTCTAGTTTGCATGGCTAGATTATTTCTTTAGACGAATCACAAAATTCATTGATTTCTATAGAATTTTAGTTGACCTGCTGAACTATTTCACAGATAAATACATAATTTTAGTGGTCATTTCAGCTGGAAAATGAACTAGGTCCAGATCTGAAAAGGAGGACAAAATTGGTATCGATTGTATTTAGGCAACTATTCAGTATATTCAATGACCCAAATTACTTGTACAAAATTTTATATTTTGTGCAGTGTATAGTCCAATTGATCCTATATGACTGAAGAAAATGGAATATAGTGTTCTCAAAAGAATTCTAATTTGAGGTAGCTTAAAAGAAATGGAACAGTATATGATGGTAGAAGTTGATACAAAGTATTATCAATACCCTTATGTCCAGAAAGTGTTATAAAAGGTATCATCAAGGACATATATAACCAGAGATAGTTAAGTCACACATGAGAAAAGAACCACCCAAGTGTTGGTTGTACTACTATCAACAAAATAGTAAAGATTAAGTGAAAGTTTTCCAAAATTTGACATAGTTCTCCTATGAGCATTTATGAAAATACATGGATGGGAATTGTACAGTATGAGAAAGCATGGATTGATTGACAGCTGCAGTTTCGAGGTCATATTGATTAGAACACAGACCCATTGAAATACTGAAGTAATATTTATGTTACATTCATCCAATAAAATTACACTGTAAAATTCTCAACAGGAAAGTCTCAGTGTGTGATTGCTCTAGAAGAAATGCTACACTACTTTTGATTAGCTCTGCTGGATGAGGAATGAATGAACCAAACCTCCAAGACACTTTTGGAATTAACTAATAAAGGACAAATGGGAATAAGGAGGTCAAGCAAAGCATTTTAAGGACACATCAGCCTGAATCAATGTGGTATCTGTGTGGACAGCTGGGAAACAATGGTGGCTGAAAGAGCCAGCTGGCATGTAACTATCAGGAAATGAGAGGTTTGACTTTCCTGAAGGAAGAATCTCAAATATTTACATGGAGGTCATGTGGAAGTTGCATAAGCAGGGTCAGTGGACAGAATTGCAAAATGAGCTCCTAGTAAGGGAGACTTATGGTATAATCATATAGTAATGTATGAAGAGTTTTCAACCATGTGACTTATCTCTATTGAAGAACTTTAGTCTTCTCAGGTACTTATCAAATCACCTTGCAGCCCAAAACTATTATCAACAATATATACTGTGAGGTTCACATTGCAAGCAGTTGTGTCACGCCACAGAGAAGTGTTTAAGGCCTGGGAATTAGTTGGGTCACATGGAGGTCAGAGCACATTGCACTGTCCCCCGCCAGGGGATACTGCATTGCTCAGGACTCTGTTGTGTGGGCTTACCCTCTCTTCCTGATTAGCGTCTCCAAACCTTGGGGCCTTCATAACCTTGTAATTGCACTCCCCCTCTCACAATTCTGTTCAGCTGGGTTCTATCACCTGTGGTACGTGGATCTGTGGTCTATTTAAGACCAAGGGCTGGGAGGTATGTTTAGAAGCCTGCCTACCTTAGTATATGGCTTTAAGGCTTCCCCATGGAGAGACCTTACTAAACTTTTCTGTTTGGACCTCAGAGCTGTGACTCTTCTGTTCTTGAAAGGTACTCTAGCGTCGTTGAGTTGTGTGTGAAACCAGTTGCCTCTGCTGGTAAGTTAGGGCACTCTAAGAGAGAACCCTGACAATATACATAACCCAATTGAATACCAAGAACTGTAGAAATATCAAACACAAGGACTGTCAGGTAAAATTAAAAAATTTCTCTCAAGAAAATGACACTTCAGCTTTCTACTATGTCTGACTTAATAGATCTCTACTTTAAATCTTTTTTATTAAACAGAGGGGAGGAAGTGGGGTTATGCAGAGATGACATTACTTCTTACATTAGTTAACCCATATCCTGCTTCTCCCAAAGCAGTACTATCAATTTGCCTAAAACAATTAAACAATGTTTATTCTGACTGAAAATGATCTAATGTTGCTAAGATTGGCAGTCCATGTAAAAAAGTAATCTGATGATTTTGTTTTATTCCTCCTTTGAAATTTATTTTGTTTTTAAATATTTTAATGATTCTTTTTAAAACAAAGTTTTTTCATCTTTGAAAGAAAATAGCCCCATCCATACGTACCGTACAGTATAAATTTCTTGACTTAGAGAAAGGATGTACGTTATGTTTAACTCCACAATTCTCTGGAATCAAGATTGCTGAAAATCAACTTTTTATCAGAGACTATCTATGGAAACACTTGACTTAATTAAAGATTTATATTTATTTACATTATAGAACAATGAATCTTCTTGTCTATTGTCATTTTGAGTATAAAACTACCTAAATTATCTGGGATAGAAACAAAATAATATGTTTTGCATTCAGTAAATCATTCAGATTTTTAAGGATATGATTATTCATAAAAGTATTTTGATCATCTTCACCTAAAAGGGCAGATTCTCTGTTGATTTATTAATTTTAAGTTGATTTGGCTGAACCAAAGTATAATTGAATTTTAAAAATTAAGAAAAGTCTTTTTTTTGGCAAGGCCAAGATGGTGAAGTAAAAACAGGAACTTATCTGAGCTACCCCTCCAACCACCTGCAATGCCTGTAAATTATGACTCAAAACAAATTTTAGAACTACAGAACCCACAAAGTGACAGAGAGAAAAAATCTCCCCCTGAAGGCAGCCTGGCAGACCAACCAGAAGGTTCTATCACACCAAGCTGGGAGCTGAGCATAGTCCCATGTGAGCTTCACAGTCTTTGAAGTGGGACAGCCCTGACCAGTGGTACAGACCATCTGGAGAAGGCTTCAAGAGAGTGAATCACCAGTAGCTGTGATGATTTCCAGACTTCTCAGTCCATAAACACCAAAGAGAAAGCAAAAAGTCAATGGGAAACTCTGTTGGAACCAGGTGACAGAAGAGTTTGGTCCAGTGCCTGCCCATGTGGCAAGAGGTGGTGGAGGCCCAGTGGCTTCAGTTGCTGCCATGTGACTGTCTCTGGAGCTCCTTGCCTGTAGATCATAGGGAGACCAAGTGCCTATCCAGAGAGTAATCACTCTTGCTTTGAAATGCTTGGATCTGGATCAATCTCTTGGGTGGTGGTCCTGAGGTGTGTGGCCAGTGTACCCGAGCTTGGGATGTCTATAGAGAGGGCACCCTCCTCATAGCTCTGACAACACTTGCCTAAATCCCATCAATCTGGGATATAGCTCTCTCCTCTCTGGAAAAAAAGAGTTGTACCATGACAAAGAGCTCAAAAGTCAAGTAATTGGCTGACTAGATGAGCAAGCCAAGGAAGCATAATCAGATCATAGAATCCTTTTTTGGGGACATAAAGAATCAAAACGTGGAAGGAGAAGAAGTCAAAAAAGTCAAAACTCCTGTATCAAAAGCTTCCAAGAAAAATATGAACTACTTACTATGATGGTAATGTAATTTGAATCTGAAGATCCCTTTGTGTTGGCAAAGGTAGCAGGTACTGAGCATTTAATAATTGATCAAGCCTCTGTTGGGGAAACAGAAGGTATGAACTCCTGTTTCCTGCTGCTGACATAACAGAAAGAAGTTTGCTGAAACAGGAGGCAGCTGATGCTGTGTGTATATAAGGAAAAGTCCCAGAGAAGGACAGTCAGAATCTCTTGGGACAAGAATCTTGTTGCAGAAGCTGTTCTGCAGGAGAGAGAGAGAGAGTTTCTCTCAGCAACATCTGGAGTCTGGGCTGCTACTGCTGGACTGAGAATTGAGAAGAGAAATGAGAATTAAGAACTGAACCAGAATTTCTTGGAGCACCATGGAGGCAGAAGCAGCTGCTCAGAGGCGGCTGAAGAGGAGCTAAGAAGAGGCTTAAGAGGAAACCCCTCCCCTTCCCCCCAACTGAAGAGAATGGTTTTGATTTTGAAAACTTGGATGGAGTGATTTTGATTCTGGGAGCCAGTTGTGACTTCTTCTGGGTCCAAGGGCCAGTTGGAGCTGCCAAAGGATGGAGGAAGCATGACTGTGATGCTGAGACTTTGTACATTTGTGGCTTTGTTGGGCCTTGGCTTCCCAGGAGCAGAGACTGTGAAAGATTTGAGAAGGACTGGACTCTGTGAACTTCAATATGGAATGGAAACTTCCTGGCGAACTGGACAAGGACTTGGAAGGTGTCTGCTTTTGAACCAAGGTGACAGTTTGGTGAATCCAGGTCGGATCTGGGACCACAGAAGGGGATCCAAGGAATCTGAGAAACCACCCCAAGTTTAGATGAAAGAAGACTTTATTGGATAATGTGTACTGACTAAGAAGATTATAATTTTTGTTTAAATTTATTTTATTAAATTTTTTCTGAGTTACATATTTCCTCCCCGTCTTTCCCCCGCCCACCACCCCAAAACAACCATCCCAGTGTTTCACCCCTCCCCCAGTCTATTCTCTCCTATGTCACTTTTTGGTAGGGCAGGATGGATCTCCCAACTGCAGTGCCTGTGTATCTCAAGTTCCAGTTG
>JAQQSU010020543.1:0-10021 GCA_028627135.1 Pseudochirops cupreus | reverse complement strand
ATATATGTACATGTTATCCCTCATGCTACCTTCACTTGTTTTTTGATCTTCTCATTTTATTCAGCCTAGTTTTTTTCTTGTAGTACCACAAGGCACTCCTTTTAAAATATATTTTAAATTTATTATTTATTATTAGCATACTTTTCTTTCTAAATTTTGAGTTAAAAATTCTTTCCTTCTCACTCATTCCCACTCCCACTGAGAAGGCAAGCAACATGATATTAATTATACATGTGACAGCATGCAAAACATATTTACATATTGGTCATAGCTTTTTAAAACAAAGAACAAAAATAAGTAATGAAATTATATTTCATTTTGCATTCAGTGTTCTTAAGTTCTCTCTATGGAAGTGGACAGAATTTTTTCATCATGTTGTTGTTCAGTCGATTTTGGTAGTGTCCAACTCTTCATGACCCCATTTGGGGTTTTCTTGGCAAAGATACTGGAATGCTTAATGGAATGGTTTGCCATTTAACCTTCTTCAGCTCATTTTACAGTTTAGGGAACTGAGGCAAACAAGATTAAGTAATCTGTCAAGGGTCACACAGCTAGTAAGTGTCAGAGGCCAGATCTGTATTCAGAAAGATGATTCTTCCTGATTTCAGACCCAGCTCTCTATCCACCATACCACCTAGCTGCCTCGTAAGTTCTCTCTAGAGATGGACAGAATTTTTTCATCATGAGTGAGTCCTTTGGAATTATCTTAGATCATCACATTGATCAGAGTAGCCAAATTTTTCATAGTTGATCATCATTACAGCATTGCTATTACAATGCAATTCTAATTGATAATATTTTCAAAATAGTCCAAAAAATGGTTTTGTTCATAGCCATGGGCTACAATTATCAGTAACATGGGTATGAGAGTAAAATATTTCTCTTTAGGTAAAGGGGTAGTTTTTCCTTGCCATTGGCTACAATGAAAGGAAAGCATTCACTCTTTTGCAACAGACCTGATATTTCCAAGTTCATTCCTTCCTTAATTCAGTTTCTACAACCATTCACAAATATCAGTGACCTTTCTGTTGTTATAAAAAAGTTTAATAGAAAGAGTAAAAAAAGTGCAAGTGTTATTTTAACATATGTTTTATTTTGTGACAATGAAGAAATACAGGGATTTTGTGATACTAGGATTAAGAATTACAGTTTAAGGCGGAGCCAAGATGGCAGCATAGAAGCAGAAAAACTCAATGAGCTCCCCCCATAAACACATCAAATACCTATAAAATATGACTCTAAACAAATTTTAGAGCTAGTGAACCCACAAAGTGACAGAGAGAAACAAATCTCCCGCTGAAGGCAGCCCAGCAAGAAGACAGGAAGAGTCCATTGCAGTGTGTTGGGAACCAAGCCCAGCCCAGTAAGCCTGCGGTTTTAGCCCCAGGGCACCCAACCAGCAGCAGCTGGAGCAGACCTCAGGAGAGTGGATCACCAGCAGCTGTGGTGGTTTCCAGAAATATCAGCCCATAAATGCCAAAGACAAAGTAAAAGGTCAGTGGAACTCTGTTAGATCCCAGGGGGACTAGGAGTGCGGTCCAGCTTCTGCCCTCAGAGCAAGGAGCAGCAGAGGGGCCATGGCCCACAGCTGTGCAGCTGCCTCCACATGGCTGCTTCAGGGCTCCTGGCCTCCAGATCATAGGTGGACCAAGCCCCCATTCAGAGGTTAATTGCTCTTGCTTTAACCTGCCTGGATCCAGATTATGGTCTTGGGTGGTGGTCCTGTATGCAAGACCTTGTGGGGGCTGCAGAGCGGGCACCCAGCTAATAGAACTGGCAGCTGCAAAAACCCCAGTGATTTGGGACAAAGCTCTCCCCTCTGGAAGCAGTGTTCTATTGTGGCAAAGAGCTCAAAAGTCAAGCAACTGAGTGGCAATATGGGCAAACAAAGGAGGCAAAGCAAGCACAGCAATCAAACATTAGATTCTTTTTTGGGGGACAAAAAGAATTAAAAGCATAGAATGGGAGAGGAAGACAGAGAAGTCAGAACTCCTGCACCAAAAGCTTCCAAGAAAAATACAAACTGGTTACAGGCCATGGAGGAGCTCAAGAACAACTTTGAAAATCAAGTAAGAGAAGTAGAGGAAAAACTGAGAAGAGAAATGAGACTGATGCAAGAAAATCATGAAAAGCAAGTCAACAGCCTGATTGAAGAAAATAACACCTTAAAAAACACATTAACTCAAATGGCAAAAGAAGCCCAAAAAGCCAATAAGAAGAACACCTTAAAAAGTCTGATTTGCCAGATGGAAAAAGAATTTCAAAAGCTCACTGAAGAGAATAATATCTTCAGAATTAGATTGGAGCAAATGGAAGCTAATGACTTTATGAGGAATCAAGATACTATTAAACAGATACAAACAAATGAAAAAATAGAAGGCAATATGAAATATCTCCCATTGATCTGGAAAACAGATCCAGGAGAGACAATTTAAAAATTATTGGACTACCTGAAAGACATGATCAAAACAAGAACCTAGAAATCATACTTCAAGAAATTACAAGGAAAATTGCCCTGGTATTTTAGAACCAGAGGGCAAAATAGAAGTTGAAAGAATTCATCAGTCACCTCTTGAAAAAGATCCCAAAAAGAAAACTCCTTGGGGTGACTAGGTGGCACCAGCCCTGGAGTCAGGAGGACCTGAGTTCAAATCCAGCCTCAGACCCTTAACACTTACTAGCCGTGTGACCTTGGGTAAGTTGCTTAACCCCAATTGCCCTAAAAAAAAAAAACTCCTAGGAATATTATAGCTAGGTTCTGGAGTTCCCAGATCAATGAGAAAATATTACATGCAGCCAAAAAGAAACAATTTGAATATTGTGGAAACACAATCAGGATAACACAAGATCTAGCAGCTTCTACTTTAAGGGATAGAAGGGCTTGGAATATGATATTCCAGGGGTCAAAGGAGCTAGGATTAAAACCAAGAATCACCTACCCAGCAAAAAGGAGTATAATGTTACAGGGAAAAATATGGTCATTCAATGAAATAGAGAACTTTCAAGCATTCTTGATGAAAAAACCAGAACTGAATAGAAAATTTGATGTTCAAATACAAGAAGCAAGAGAAGCATGAGAAGGTAAACAGGGAAAAGAAATCATAAGGAACTTACTAAAGTTGAACTATTTACATTCCTACATGGAAAAATGATCATTGTAACTCGGGAGACTTTTCTCATATGAGGATAGTTGAAGAGAATATATATGTATATAAATGTATACATACATATATATGTCTCTATAGGAAGGCATATGTGCATATAAATACATATGTGAGTGTATGTATATATGTGTACATGTATACATAGATAGAGGGCATAGGATCAGTTGAATAGGAAGGAATGATATCTAAAAAATAAAATTAAGAGAAGAGGGAGGAATATAATGAGAGGAGATAAGGAGAGACAGAATAGGGTCAATTATCTCATATAAAAGAGCCAAGGGAACAAAGTTACAATGGAAGAACAGGAAGACAAAAGAGAATGGGTCAACCTTACTCTCACTGAATTTGGTTTACAGAGGAAATAAAATACATACTCAACTGGGTATCTTACCCTATAGGAAAGTAGGGGGGAAGGGGATAAAACGGGTGATGATAGAAGGGAGGGCAGAGTGAGGGGGGAGAGTAGTTAGAAGCACACACTTCTGAAACGGAACAAGGTCAAAGTAGAAAATAGAACTAGTGGGGGAAGGGACAAGATGGAGGGAAATATAGTCAAGTTTTGCATAATACATCCACTATGGAAATGTTTTCTAAAACTACAAATGTACAACCTATATTGAATTGCTTATCTTTCCAATAAGGGCAGGTGACAAGGGAAGAAGGGAAAGAATCTGGAATTCAAAGTTTTAAAATCAAATGTTTTTTTTAAATTATTATTATTATTATTATTATCATCATCATCATTATCATTTACATGAAACTGGGAAATAAGATATACAGGCACTGGGGTTTGGAGATTCATCTTGCCCTACCTGAAAGTCAGAGGGGGTTTGGGGGAGGATATAGGAGAAAGCAGATTGGGGGAGGGAATATTCAGTGGGGTGGCTGTTTTGGGGTGGTGGGTCAGGGAAAGACAGAGAGAAAATCTGTAACTCAAAATCTTGTGGAAATGAATGCTGTAAACTAAAAATAAACATAAAATTTAATTTAAAAAAAATTACAGTTCAAACTTCACAAGTATTAAATTATAAATCTGAGGACTATGATGATGACAAATTATTACTGATGAAAAAAATTTAAATATTATCAAAATGACTACAGCAACACCTCAAAAGGAATACACTATGACCAGGCTACATCTATATGTGGAATGCAGGTTAGTTCAATATTAGGAAAAAACATTAATATAATAGGTCATATTAGTAACTAAAATAATCGTGTGATTATATCAACAGGTTGTGAAACAGCTTTTAACAAAATACAATACCTATTCCTATTTTTTAAAAAAAACACTAGAAAATGTAGGGATAATTAATATTTCTTTACTGAGATAAACGATATCTATTTAAAATCAGAAGCCTGGATTATTTGTATTGTGGATAAAATAGAGATCTATCCAATAAGATCAGGTGTAAAGCAAAACTCATTGCTGTCATTATCTTTAATTAAATTTTCCATCATTTCTCTGATTTCTTCCTTAATCCACCAATTCTTTAGTATTGTTATTTAGTCTCCAATTAATTCTTAACCCTTTTTTCAGTGGCCTTTACTGAGCACTATTATCCCTGCTGTGTGATACAGTGATAGAAATACTATCTTTAGTAATAACATGAGAAAAAAATTGAGGGAATAAACACAGGCAGACAGAAGACAAAATTATCTGTTTTTGCAGATGCAATAATGGTTTCCTTAGAAAACCCTAAAGCAGTGGTTCTCAATCTGTGGGTTATGTTCAATTTGTAACAATGAAAATACATCCTGCATATCAGATATTTACATTACGATTCATAACAGTAGCAAAATTACAGTTATGAAGTAGCAACGAAAATAATTTTATGGTTGGGGGTCACCACGACATAAGGAACTGTGTAAAAGAGTTGCAGTATTAGGAAGGTTGAGAACCACTGCCCTAAAGTAATAAATGAAATAATACTGGCGAAGTTGTAAAATATAAAACAAATATAAAAATCATCAGCATTTCTATATGTTACCAACAAACCACAACAGAAAAAGATTGAATGAGAAATTATACTTTAAATAACTATGGAAGACATAAAATATGTGTGATTCTACCTGCCAAGACATACACAGGAATTATATGACTATAACTATGAGACACTCTTTCCAGAAATATAAATCTAAACGACTGAAGAAATATAAATCACTCAAGGACAGGTGAATCAATATAATAAACATGACAATATTACCTAAACTAATTCAGTTATTCCATGTCATGCCAATCAAACTACCAAAGAATTACTTCATAGAGCTAAAAAAGTAATTACAAAATTCATTTGCAGAACAAAAGGTCAAAATCTCAAGCAACATAATGAAGAAAAAAAAACTAGAAAGGAAGGAGCCTATCAAAAATTATTTAGAATCTATTAAAAAGTAAAGGGATTGATCAGTAGAAAATATTAGATATGCACTATGTAAAAGTTAATGAACACAGTAGCTTAGTATTTGGTAAAACCCAAAGGTCAAAGACTACTGGATTAAGAACTCACTTTTTAAAAAATAATGTCTGGGAAAATTAGAAATCAAGTGGGCAGAAATGAGCTATAGAACAACTAAGTATAGACTTCTTTGGAAATCATTACTGAGATGATCTCCAAAGGGACACATAACTTAGACATAAGGAGTAAAATAATAAACAAACGAGAGAAACTAGAAATCACCTTTCAGATCTATGTACAGAATTCATATTAAAACAAGGGATTAAAAAGGTTCACAAAAGGTAAAATGGACCATTTTGACTATATTAAATTCACAGGTTTTGCACAAAAAATACCAATACAACCAGAATTAGAAGGGAAGGAGTTCTCTCAAAAAATCTTAGCAGAAGTTTCTCTGATGAAGGTCTCATTTCCAAGAATATAGCGAAATAATTCAAATTTCTAAGAATAAGAACCATTCCCCCAGTGTACAAGTAGTCAAATGCTATGAACATGCAGCTCTTTAGGAAAGAAATTTAAGCATCAGTAACAAAAAATTCTCCAAATCACTAAAAATTAGAGAAATGCACATTAATGCTCTGATATTCTACCTCACTCCTATCAGGGTGACAAAGCTGACCAAAAAGAAAAAAACTCCCCTCCAAAAAAAGAAAATACTAAATGTTGAGGGAGCTATATAAAGTTACAGACTGACCATACTCAAAACCATTGTGATGATCAGTTTAACAAGGAGGACAATGAATTCAATGGTGTTTCTTAATGCTTTGGTATTATAAAAAAGGCATAATGTGCCAGAAGAATTAGAAATACCAATATTTTACCTACTAAATATGCTGCAAAGTAAATGAGACTGATCACTAAAGTGTGCAAACTACAAATGCACACAAAATTTACTAAAGATGTGAATCTTTTCATTACATGGCAGAAAAAAATTTCACAACAAAACTGGAAACCTCTTTCTGGCTACTGAAAAGGGCTTTATACCATTTTTTTCAATGGTACCACCAGCTCTAAGCCATAAAACAATAGGCTTTCTAAAGCCTAAAGAGAAAAAATTAAAAGCAATTTAGGTCATTGAAAAAGATCAGTTAAGACAGACTCTAGAAATTATGCCAAATAATGAAGCAGATGACAAAAACAGCACTGACAGTATATACTTTCTCACTCACTTAAGGAACTCCACTGAAAAAAACTGAGATCATTCACAAAGCACCGCCTCATTGCCTCACTTCCTCATCTTGTATCAGTCAGTCACTTAAGTCAATGAATATTTATTATTGTGCTATACACTGAATATGTGCCAGAATAACGTGCCAGACACCATGTGTAGAGTGGGGAATACAAAGTAAAGCAAAAAATACTCCCTGCCCTCAAGGAGATCACAATCTTAATGTTAGAAGGTAACTCTTAAAAAGAGGCTGAAAATGGGGGGAAAGTACTAGATATAGAGTGTTGGTGGGGGGAATGATAAAGTCCAGAGGAGTTCAGGCAGGTAGGAAATGAAGAGATGGCATCCTCCTTAAATAAAGGATCTGGTAGGAGCCTTCCACTATCTATCCTCTACCCTTCCCAATCAGAGGGAGAGAAGGGCCACAAGGGTAGGGGGTATTGAATAGGTATGAGTTTCAGAAATGATGTGATCTTGAAGGATGATGAGGGTCCATGGAGCCTGATGAAGTCTAGAGGAATGCAGCCATGTGTGACATGGGTGATTGAAGAGTCCTCCAATTAGGAGTTTTGGAGGAGTTCTGAATAGTCTACCCACTCCAATCAAAGGGAGAAAGGAACCACAGAAGCAGCTGAGTATTGATGAGCTAATAACCAAGTATTCAGATGAGCTCTACCATTTTCCCTATCACAGCCCTATATCACAAGAAGTGGCCCTTCTCTTTGCCAAGGCAAATTCTTCTACATGCACAAGGGATCACAATCTAGCCCACTGCTGCAGACTGCCCCTCTATCACCTCCATTTTCTCACTAATCTTCAATCTCTCTCTCTCTACTGGCTATTGCCCTGACTCCCCATCAAAAAAAAAAATCTTATTGTAACCCATCAATCCCTGACAGTTATCATCCTAGAAAGGTGTATGAGGCATTTGGGAAAGACTAGCACCTCCAATGTGAGGGCCTGCTGAGCCCTTTTCAGGTCTGCTCATCCTCCTTTGGTTCACCCTGATTCACCCATATCTAAACTGTGGATCCAAGAAGCTGTAGGAAGGACAACAACCACATGCCCAAAAAACCATCGCAACAGATGATCTAAGTTAGTGTGAGGATAACCAACAGGCCTCAAACCTGTCAGTGAGTTATGGGGATGTTTACCCCCAGCATGTGAAGACTTTTCCCAGCTGAACAGGCAGATGAGAACAGTGTGTTTCAATGGCCATGAAGGCAGCTGAAGCAGGCACTGTGAAATGCTTATTAGCATTTGGTCAAGTATAGAAGACTCCAAATGTCATGTACTGGATCCTGGGCCATCACCAGTTATCTTAATTTTTGTCTTGCCACTGGACTTCCATGACTCAGAAAGAGAAAGTGAAGCTGATGATTTGTGCACCTCTGCCTCAATTAAAATCTAATTAATGTGCAAGTCATCACCCTTGATGTCATTGGTCCTCTTCATAAACAAAGAACAAACAATACAACATCATCCTATGTCTCTTCTCCCATTTGTATTAGACTCCTTGAGAATGCCATCTACGAATGGTGCCTACACTTCCTTTTCCTTGACTCTTCCAAGCTCTCTGCAGTCTGGCATCTGACTTAATTCAACTGAAACAGCTCTCTTCAAACTTACAATGATCTCTTAATGTTATAGCCTTTTCTCAGCCCTCATCCTTCTTGACTTCCTCAGCCTTTGATACTGTTGATTCTACTGTTCTCCTTGACATTCTTTTCCCTCTTTTGTGATATTGCTCTCTCTCCTATCTCCTCCCTCCTCCCTATCTGATCTCTAAATCTCAATTCTCAGTCTCCTTTGTTGTATCTTTATCCAGGATATGCATACCAAGTGGTGTCCCCCAGGTCCTAGAACCTCTTCTTTTCTTCCTCTATAATATTTCACTTGGCGATGTTACCCATTACCATGGACTGAATTATCATCTCTATGTACACGCCTCTAGATCTACTCATCTAGCCCTGACCTTTCTGCTGACCTGCAGTCCCACATCACCAACTGCCTTTTGGACATCTTGAATAGGATGTTCTATAGACATGTTAAACTTAACATGTCTAAAAGTAAAATCTTCCCCCTACCAAAAAAAGACCCTCCCCTCTTCCTAAAGTTCCTATTACTGTCAAGGGTACCATAATCCTCCCAGTCACTCAAGTCTGCTACCTAAGATTCATCCATGACTCCTTACTCTGTCACTGCCCCATATATAATCTATTGCCAGTTCCTTTCAATTCTGTCTCTGAAATGTCTCTCTTATCTACCCTCTTCTCTTCTGACATTACCACCTGGGCTAGGCCAGGAAGGAGGATGGGGGAGGGGGGCCACCAGAGAAAGTGACTGGACCTGAAAGATGTAGTATCTTATTCAAGGAACAGCAGGGAGAAGAGCGTCACTGGTTTGAAGAGTACATGGTCTGAGGAAAGTATAAAAAGACTGGAAAAGTAGGAGGGGGCTTGGTTATGAAAGGTTTTTATTGCCAAACCAACATTTTATATTTGCCCATAGAGGAGACAGGGTGCCAGTGGAGTTTATTGAGTAGGGAGGTAACATGACTGAACCTGTCCTTTAGGAAAATCATGTTGGTGGCTGGAGGATAGATTGGATTAAGGAGAAATTTGGGGGCAGGCTGACCAACCCTCAGGCTATTGAAATAGTCTATATACATAATGAGGGCTGCACCAGAATGGCAGCAGTGTTAGAAGAGAGAAGGGGGCATATTCGAGGGATGCTGAAATTGACTGGCTTTAGCAAAAGACTAGAGTGTGTATGTGTGTCTGTGTGTGTGTGTGTGTGTGTGTGTGTGTGTGTGTGTGTGCATGTGTGTGTGTGAGACAGAGAGAGAGGGAGAGCGAGAGTAAGAAGTTGACAGAGAGAGAGAGACGGAGAGTAAGAAGTTGACAGAGAGAGAGAGAAAGAGAGAGAGAGAGAGAGAGAGAGAGAGAAAGAAGTTGAAAATGACATCTAGGTTGTGAGCCTGAGGACTAGGACTATATCTATACAGCAAGAGGGAAGGTTGGCAAAAAAAGGTTTGGTGAGAAAGATAATGAGTTTGGTTTTAGACTAAAGTTGAGTTTAAAATGTCTACATCCAGGGGCGGAGCCAAGATGGCGGCATAGCAGCAGCAACATATCGCAGCTCTCACATAGCCACCCCAAAATACCCATAAAATAGAACTCTAAACCAATCCTAGAACTCCAAAACGCACACAAAGATACTTCCCAATAAAG
>JAQQSU010020542.1:0-10021 GCA_028627135.1 Pseudochirops cupreus | reverse complement strand
TTTTTTTTTACATGCAAATGGGAAACAAGATAAACAGGCACTGGGGTACAGAAATCCATCTTGCCCTACTAGAAAGTTAGAGGGGGTTTGGAGGAAGATAAAAGAGAGAGCAGATTTGGGAATGGGGTATCCAGTAAGCTTTCTATTTTGGGGTGGGTGGAAGAGGAAAGATGGGCAGAAATTTTTGTAACTTAAAATCTTGTGGAAATGAATGTTGAAAACTAAAAATAAACAAATAAAAGATTTAAAAAGAAATATTCAATGTCATTAATAATAAAAAATAATGTAATGTAGAAGTTTTATCTCAACCTCTGTAAACTTGCAAACAGAAAATGGCAATAGTAAATGTTGAAGGTATAGTGAACATATAGCAGACTAACATCGTGGAGCTGCAAAATAATAAAAACCATTTTGGAAAGGACCTTAAAATTATGTAATTAAAGTGAATAAAATGTACCAGAGAATCCATTACTAGGTTTTTACCAAGATGAAGTCTTTGATGAGAAGAAAGTTACCATGTACGCCAAAATGCTTATACCTGTGAGGAGCCAAGGAGGCCTGATCCAGGACTCAGACAAAAACCTTAATAGTGTACCCTAATACCTCTTGAGGTGATGTGGCTTACAAAGACTGGCTCCCCAGAAAGAACCCCAGGGGTACACTTAAAAGGACTTTTGTTTGATATCCTGACATCAAAGCCTTTGTCCCCTGACTTCAGGCACCTAGAAGGACATGTTCCTTATCAAACTATGTTACTTCTAGGATATAACAGACTAAAGACTATTGTAAGCCAAAATACTTGATTCTTAGGGATCAGTTTCTATGCAGATGTCTTTGAGATTGAGGTCTGCTGTCTGGGAGCGTCTTTTGTCCTGTAGATACACTTTGATAAGGGACAGTTGACTTTCCCCTTGACTTCCTGGGTCCTTGATAACAAGCCTTATCTTATCCAAGCTACTTCCTGGGTTTGGCAGACTATTATATTAATAATAAAATTCCACGATATGATTAAGATAAGAATACTTGAATCTTTAAAAATCTTGTTTAAATCATCATTAAATAGGAGTTCTTTCCTACAAACTACCCACCTGGTTAACTCTTTATCACATCTTCACCAACACTTGGGCCTGGTACCCAAGTGGCCCATTACATATAGCAGCACTTTTCATGATAGCTAAGAATTGAAAACAACATAAATGTCATTTGATTGGAATTTAACCAATTTTTCTATATGGATGTAATGTAATATCACTGTGCTGTAAAATAAAATTATCTATGTGATGATTTAAGAAAAGTATGTAAATATTTACATGAACTTATGTGAAGGAAGCAGAGGCAAGAAAAAAACATACACAAGAATAATAATGATATAAATGGAAAGAACTCCCACATACAAAACAAATTCAAAAGTGAGTAGATGATCAGACCATTATAAATGGTCAGATATGTGAAATGAATGAACAGATATTTGAAAACACCTCAGACTCACCCCTTTGTGAAGGCAGGAAGTCCGTAGGTACAAAACATTGCACATATTTTTGCCCTTATTCAGAGTATTGAGCAGTTGGGCTGATTTTTTTTTTCCTCTTCTTGTTTTTTAAAATACTTTTTGCTATATGGGATGCTCAATGGGAGGGGGTATCCCTCCTAAAATAGTTTTAGTGGATCCCTAATTCCTCTAGAATAAGATGCAAGTCTCTTTTGGGGTGGAGGGATTAATGTGTTTTATTTTAGACAACCTACATGACATAATTTTTTTAAAAAAATAATGCCTCTACTCTAAATAAACCAGGATAAAAAAATAATAAATGAATAAAGCTCATGATGACATCAGTCCGAGTTTGTCCAAGTCTCAGTGTTGAGTAGATGACAAAAAGCAGCAGTCAGATACGATGACAAGTGAATAAAAGTGATAAGCTGAATTTGTTAATATATCTCCATTTTGAAATCATCCTTAAAGAAAAATATATATGGGGTCACGCTGCCTATCTTCAGGGAAGTTCAAGAGAGCTACCATGCAATCTGGATTCATGTTTTCGCTTACAAAGAACAAATACTTTGTTTTTAATTGACAAGGCATGTTTATTTGTTCTGCTGCTTCAGTCATAAAAGGTTTTACTCTATCTGACTTGGGTTATTCAAGGTTGACTTTGATTGATTTTATGTAGTCTTTGATGTACTTTTTGTAGGATTTTTTTTTCTGAAAATAATTTCTTGCAGATGATGGTTTATTACTATATCAACTTCAGTGATTACAGTGCCATCTGTTCCTCCATCTTCAGGACCTTCAGCAGAGGCATTTCCACAGATGAGTGAATGAATCATCAATGTTACCTTTTGTGCTACTGACCATATTCCCCTCCATCTCCAAGCAGAACCGTTCACTATCTCCTGCATCTTGTAAATGTAGAACACCTCATCAGAGATGAAGAAGCCCGGGCAAATGATCATGGCACCAGAAGGAGGGAGCTGGCGTCTGAGGAGGCACTAGGGCTGCGAAGGTGGGGTAGGAGGGAGTGCGAGGGGGGGAGAGGAGGGAAGGGTCGGAGTTCAGTGTGAGCTCGATGCTCGGGGGAGCAGAGCTTGGCTGGGGAATGGGGAGCGGGTGGAAAAGTATAAGCTTTTGTATTTAGCATTTACAACTTTACAATCTGACTTTAGCCTACTTTGGCAGACTTTTTACATATCACTTCCCTTTGAAGAATTCTATAGTTTAGCCAAATTGCCCTTTCTGACCCTTTCATCTGCAACTCCGTTTCCTATCTCTGTGCCATTCTAAAAACTATCCCAACATACCTGCAATGCGTTGGTCTCTTAAAACCACTTAGCTGCTTTAACAGCTAAACTTAAATGTGACCTGCTTTATGCGGTAATTCATGATTTCCCTCTAGATGCTGGTGCTTTTCTAATAAATTGCTTTGTATTTTCTTGGAATATATTTCGTATTTACTTAGAATGTACAAGTAGAATATAAATTCTTCAGAGAAGAGACTGGTTGTTGTTACTTGTTTTTGTCCTTATATTGCCCGCATCCAAAAAACTTCCAGGTACAGGGTCAGCCACTGAGGAAAAATCAGAAAATAAGAAACAGAAATAAACAAAAAAATAAAAACTTGTTTGCTAAGGAAACAAGCATCTATTAAGTGCCTAACGTATGCCAGGCAGTATGAGAAGCCCTTCACAAAAATTATTTCATTTCATCTTTACCACAACCTTTCAAGGTAGTTGCGTTTATAACCTTCCATACAGTGAGGAAAACGATGAACAGTCTTGCCCAGGTCACAAATTAACAAGTATCTGAAAGCCAATTTGCACTCCTGGCTTTCTGAAGCTTGGACCAGCACTCTACCTACTGCATCACTTAGCTGCCCCTGGGAGAGACATATTTTTACATTAGAGAAATTCTCGGAGATCACAAACAATTCTGCCATATACTTTCACAATTCCAAATGTTTTCTGAGAAAGAGTCTCTTCACAAAGAATTTATTTTGCTGAAAGCATCCATAGATGCAAGTAATCTAATTACTGACAGCAGTAGCTATTCTTTCTATTCCTATCATTTTCCCTGTGTCCCTAGAATTCAAATAATAGTGGTGCAATGTGGTTAAATTGTGGCCAGTGTTGCCGCGCTTCTAGCCACATATTTACTGAGAAAGCTGCTGGCATTTTTGAAGCTAACTCCAATAATGGTGCAGGTAAAACATAGGGGAAAAGGATAATCAAATCTTGTTAAGTAAAAGAAATAGAAATAACTTTTTTCAGCATACTAGCTCCATTTTTATAATTTAAGTGGGTTTTGTTCCCATATTCAACTCAGTCTACTACTTCATTGTGGAATTAATTGACCTGTTCTATTATAAAAATTTTAAAAAAAGTAAATGGATGGTGTTTATGGCTATTTCAGCGATGTAAGCTATGTACTTTTAAAGTTAGGAAATGTCTGTTGTTCAACAAATGCTATTAAGTGAGTTCATATAAAGTATTTAACTCCCACCGGGTTTTGAAATAGTTAAATCAAAGTGATTAACATGCCAGCATGAAAGGGCCAAGTGGGAAAAAGAAATAGATTTCCAAGCTGTTAAATATAGCTGGAGAGTATTACAAATGGCAACTAAAAGGAGTTTAAATGAGTTGAAAGATCTCTTATGAATTAACATATTAAGGGAAATGAGTCTCTGAAGACAACAGGGCTCCCTATCACACCCGCTATCAAAAACTTTAGTGCACTCTGTCCTCCTTCATAATTATTTCTGGGATTTAAATGACTCTGCTTTCTTTTTGCCACTGGGGAGAAAAGATGAAAATGACCTTTAAATAAATAATTCACATATAGGTTTCAATGCAATCTTCAATAGCCTCTCTCCTTTAATAAAAGATTATACAAAGCTTTCCATATTTTTATTAATCTGAATTGTATATTTTAGACAGTTTTTTGCTTAGTAACATTGAAGAAAAAACATTTCCAAGTTAGGTCTGTCTGCAAAAATTATGGCACATATGCATATTACATACATATAACAATTTAAGTGAATTTTGAATAACTGAGGGGAGAAGGACATTAATGTTAATTAGATAAGGGAAAGAAAGAGAATAAAACATATAGCCTTTTTAACTTAGTTGGGAAAATGTATTCTTGAATTTTGATTTTTTACTTTTAGATCTGCATGCATACCACTTTGATCTTAGTTGTATCAAGAAGATGCAGCTGAGTTCGGTGATTGGCTAGCAGTGGTTTCTTTGAATTGTAAATGAGAACATCTGTAATCATCTCAGCATGATGTAGGCCTATGGCTCATGGATTTTGTGTAGTATAATCATCTTTTAAACAAAGTTTAGCCAGCCCTATGTGAAAAGAATATTTTCCAAAAGTTTAGATCTAATGAAGTCATTCCCACTACTCAATGAATTCCAGGGGCGACATGTTGCCTCTAGGATCAAATATAAAGTGCTCTGTTGGGCATTTACAGCCATAAGTACTAACCTTCTGCTACCTTTCCAGTCTTCTTATGCCTTATCAACTTACTCCCTCACACATTCTCTTCAAACCAGTGACACTGGCCTCCAGTCTGTTCCAAGAACAAGACATTCTTTCCCAGTTCTATTTTCTCTGGTTATCTCCCATACCTAGAATACTTTCTCTCCTCTACTCCAACTACTGACTTTTCTCGTTTATAGTCTATTATCCTATATTATATCCTATATTAATTATATCTTATTTATCCTGTATATAGCTTGCTTTGTATAAATTTCTTTGCATGTGGTGTCATCAATAAGTTTCTAAGTTTCTTGAGGGTAAGAGTTGTCTACTTAGTACATAGTAGGCACTTAGTAAATGTTTATTCTTGAATTAGACTTTGAATCCCATCCTACCCTTTGGTTCATGAATCATCCTATGGTAGTTCATAAGAAAATTATGTTAATTTTACTTTCAAGATTCAGAACAATATAGTGTATAATTGTGTAGTCAGAGAAATTTTGGGAAATTAAAATTATTTTAAAATATTACATGAAAGGTACTATTTTGCTAGGCTAATCATCATTCTAGCATAAGGGAATGACTAAAAGATTCAAAACAGCTCCTCCGACAATCAGCCTAGCCCCACAAAGATCAAAGATGAAGCAAAATCATAACCTTTCCACTGACTGCTTATTAGATTGAACCAATCAATACAATTAAAGAGATTATGTCACTTTTTGTAAGCTCTCTTTAGGATCATAAAAATTTGAGTTGTAAGAAGACTTAGAAATAATCTAGTCTAGCCTACAGAATGTTTTGCTCATGTATCATAGCTAATTACTGAACTACAATAATTTCATCAATCCAAAGATTTCCAAAGCAAATCTATACTTTCTCTCTTAGTATAATAGAATAAACACCTGATTTAGAATCAGACGACCTGAGTTTGAATCATGACTTTGCTATTTACTATCATTTAATTTTGAAAAATATACATATTATGTCTAGTTCTCTTTTCTTTTAAGTAAAATGAAGAGCAAGGACTAATCAATTTGCACAGTCTCTCTCACTTATAAATTATATGACTTTATAATCCTAAATCATTTAGCTTTCTACATCAGCTGATTATTTTTTACAACTGCTTTCTTTCTGATGTTTAAAAGGATTATTATTATTATTTTCATCATCATCATAATTATCATTAGTATTAGTAGTAATAGTAATAAGTTGACACTCATAAACTCTTTCTCCTTACTTGATGCCTTGGGTCATATGGCTTCCTACAAGAAGATAAAATATCCTTATGTTAATTGTCCAGCAAAGGTACTTAATTAGGGGAGTAAATAATCGAAATTGCCCACCTGGTGGCATAATACTTGAGGCATTAAAACAGTGTTTCATATTGCAGAATTATCCTCATAAGAGTCTGCTTATTCCCAGATACTAGCCAACAGACAGAACTCTGTCCAGAAATAATTAGACTGTTCCAGCCATAATCAAGCCCTTATTTTGGCTGAAGTGCTTAGAATTTGGATTAAACCTCTTTGAGTGTAAAATTAATTGAGATGATAAAATAGAGTATTTATAAGTCATTAAAATGTAAAATCTGCTATTTCTATCTAGATCTTTAAGTATCAGCCAATTTGAACTACTTTTTAAATTCAGATCATTCATATAATTCAGAGACTTATCACTGTTTTCTACCTAGAATTAAGTGAAACTGAAATAGAATATCACTCTCAAATGGACACATCAACCTCAAGTTGTCTGCTAAGCTTCCTTAATTGCCCTCGCTGATTTGATGAATGTAACTGAGAGAGTCCAATCATATGCACTTGTAACTCATGTTACTCAAGAATGGAACAAGGGAAAGGATGTCCAAATTCTGCCTCCAAATCACAGACTAGGATCAATTGAAAGCAATGAATATTGTGAGGACAAACTGACAATTTCAGCAATTTTGAATCTTCTCTTCTTGCGGCTGTCGTCCTTATTGCTGCATTCAGATCAGTATCTCTCCCACTTCACTGACCTGTAGTCACCTATACCTCATGAATTCTTAGCTTCAACAAAGGATTTTTCAAGAATAGCGTATTCTTTTGCCTCCTCACATGGTTCCAGTTACTACCTGCTTGGATTTCTGACTGCAACAGAAGTAGGTAGTAAGCAGCATGGGCAGCATCACAGATAAACTCCAAACCATACCTATCTATATTATGTAGCATCACAGAGCCAGAACAGAGGGAAAAAGAGAGGAAGAAGGAAGGAAGGAAGGAAGGAAGGAAGGAAGGAAGGAAGGAAGGAAGGAAGGAAGGAAGGAAGGAAGATAATTTGCATACAAAAATGTGTTGAGGACCACTGGCCAGTGAGACTCTGATCCTGATAGCTGAGTAAACCCTCTCAGGTGAAGTGCTTGCTGCCAGGCCTGTATTGGTTTCCCATCCCCCAAGGAAGAGTTCTAGCATGCAGGTATGAGGATTAGATCCTCAAGATAAGTGTGGTGTTTTCGCCCCCGGGCTAGGAACACTGTAATGCACAATATCCACAGGGGAAAACCATTAGAAAGTGTGCTATGAAAGGCTTGCGCTTAGGACAATAAATGAAACTCTATTTTCCACAACTCTTTGAGTCCCCACCTCTCTTTTAATTCTCAGACTCTGGGTGATATAGTACTCTCAGTCCTGCTGGGTGTTAGCAGGGCTCCCTGCCTTGGCCCATCACAACCGGAGCCACAACACGGGGCATACATAATGCATAGAAGCAATAGACCCCCACAACTGACATCACAACTTGGGACCTATGTAAGATATAGAAGTGATAGGCCCAACCCAGGACCAAGGCACAGGAAGACAGACCCAAAAGAAGGAACGACAGGCCAAGTGAGGTGTTGTGTGAGCCCACATTGGTTTCACCCAGGAGGTCCCCCTGTGGGAACTCAGGATCCTAGGATGAAGTAAGGAAGGATAAGGCTCAGAAGAACCACACCTGGTACATTCACTTTTTCTGGAGCAAGCAAAGGTTATGGGGCAATTGCAGATTAAGTAGCCTAGGCAAGAGATGTACAAAAAAGTCCTCTCAAACCTAATGAAGGAGAAAGGACTTTTTGTCACACAGAACCAGATAAAAGAGTTTCTGGATTTCTTAGTAATTGCATGTCCGTGGTTACTTAGAGAGGGTACACAAGACCTGAAAAGGGGAAAATAGTAGGGGAACAGACTCAGATTTATTCCATAGTAGAACCAGAGAATTTACCCATACATTGCTTCCAGCTACATAATGTTCTCAAGTTGAGTCTAGTATAGCCAAATCATTAACAAGAAATTCAGAGGTTTAATGCAGAGATTCAGGTAGTGGAAGAAGAGGAAGAAGAACAAAAGCAGGGGAGTAAACAGGAAGAGAAGGGGTGTTACCCAGTTAAGGTGGAGAGCCCTATACAACCATCTGCCCCGCCTCTGTCTCAAAGCCCACCTTATCAGAGCCTACTACCCCCGTTGGGGACATAGCAGACCTGAAAGAGCAAAGTACTCTCTCCCTTCTTGAAAAAGCTATCCAGCAAGCTAAGCAGCGGGGAGAAGACTGCAGAGACCTAGGGTTGCAAACATTCCCTGTATTGGAGAGACCTGACCCTAATAATCCCATACAAGTCCTTTGTGACTACGAGCCCTGTGATATCAGACTGCCCAGAGAAATTAAAAAGGCATCTAGCAAATTTGGTTCAGCTTCCATGTATGTTAAAACACTTTTGGACCAAGTAGCCTATACCATCCTACCACCTCATGATAGGAAGCAGATGACTCACACTTGCCTGGAACCCAGAGAATATTTTATTTGGTGCTCTGAGTTCCTGGAGCAGTGCAGACAACAGGACACCCGTAATGAGCAACGACAGGTGCCCTTCAATTATGAACAGCTCTCAGGTACTGGCCCATATCAGGCAGTAGGTAGGCAGTTACACTATGACATAGGAAGATAACAGCAAATAGCTATAAGTGCGACAAGGGCTTGGGAAGCACTCCCAGAAAAAGGAAGCAAGGGTCTATCATTCACAAAGATAACTCAAGGGCCCCAAGAAATATTCACAGATTTTCTAGCCCATCTTACACAGGTTATCATTAGAACAGTTGGGAAATGACCCACAGCTGACATTCTAATAAAACACCTAGTGCAGCAGTTCTCAACCTGAGGGTTGTGACCCCTTTGAGAGTCAAACGACCCTTTCACAGGGGTTGCCAAAGACCATCAGAAAACATATATTTCCAATGGTCTTAAGAAAGGAGACATAGCACCTCTATCGTCTCCAGAAGGGTCTGCCCACATGCAGATACACCCACATACCAGTATTAAAGGGTTGCAACATTAGCAAGGTTGAGAACCACTGAGCTAGCAAAGGAACTACAACCCAGGACTGCAAGAGAACTCTTGCAGGTTACAAAAAAGGATGTCACTGTGTATAAACCCACATAAATCCTCAGCATTCCTATTTATTTCCAACGATGTCCAACAGGAGATAGTAAGAGAAACCTCATTTAAAGTTACTCTAGACATTATAAAATATTCAGGAATCTCCCTGCCAAAACAAACCCAGGGCCTTTATGAACACAAGTACAAAACACTTTTTACACAAATAAAATCAGATCTAACTAATTGGAAAAACATCAATTGCTCATGGCTGGGCCGAGCTAATATGATAAAAATGACAATTTTATGTAAATTAAATTACATATTTATGGCCATACCACTCAATCTACCAAAAAATTACTTTATAGAACTAGAAAAAATAGTGACAAAATTCATTTGGAAGAAAAAAAGGTCCAGAATATCAAGGCAATTAATGAAAAGAAATGCTAGGAAAGGCGGCCTAGCCATACCAGATTTTAATATATATTATAAAGCAGCAGTCATCAAAACTGCTTGGTACTGGCTAAGGAATAGAGTAGTGGATCAATGGAATAGATTGGGTACAAAAGACTCAGTAGTCAACAATTATACTAATATACTATTTGATAAGCCCAAAGACTCCAGTTTTTGGGATACGAACTCACGATTTGACAAAAACTGCCAGGA
>JAQQSU010020541.1:0-10022 GCA_028627135.1 Pseudochirops cupreus | reverse complement strand
GAACAAAAACCAGACTCTGACCTCAAGGAGCTTATGTTCTATTAATAAATAGAATAAAATAGAATAGAATAAAACATTTCCTCACAATAAACCTGTGAGGCTGATAGTGCATTATCATTCCTGTTTTGCACATGAGGAAATGAGGTTCAATGAAGGTTATGTGACTTGACCAAGGTCACAAGTTTTTTAAATGTCTCCTCAGCAATCCCCTTCAAAAAAATTGTTAGATATCTGATTAACAGCAACTAAAATAAAGAATATGAATTGATTTTTAAAAAAGAAACCCTCAGACCCTCCCTTTCCCTGATTAGAGAGGGTAAAAGGTGGATATCAGAGAGCTCCTCCTGGATTCTCCGTTTCAGAAGGGTAGAGCAGTCACCTCATCATTTACCACCCAACTGTAGGTCTTTATCATGCTCCTGGACCCCCACACTTAGTTTCTTTTTATGTGTTGTTTTCTCCCATTAAATTCTGAGTTCCTTGACTATAGGGACTTGTCTTTTGCTTTTCTTTGTATCCCAAGCACAGTGCTTGGCACATAGTAGGCATCTAATGAATGTTTATTGGCAGAGTTGGGATTCACATCTTCTGACTCCAAATCTAGGGATTTTTCTGCTAAATCAGGTTATCTTCAGACTTGATATAACTGGTTTCAATTGCTTGTCCTCAAAGAACTTCATCAATTGACCTCTTTCACATCCTTTCAACATTTGATAAATTCTTCATCCTTAACTTTATTATAACATATGCATGCAAAGAGGAATTAATATGACAGCATCCATTGTTTTGGATGCTGTCTCATAATGGGTTTTGAAAAATGTATTCATTCCAAGAGTTGGAAATCAAGGGGATGCCAATCAATTGGGGAATGGCTAAACAAGTTGTGGTATATGAATGTCATGGAATACTATTATGCTGTAAGAAATGAGGAGCAGGCAGATTTCAAAATAACCTGGAGAAACTTAAATAAGCTGATGCTGAGTGAAGGAAGCAGAACCAGAATATTGTACACAATTACAGACACATCGTATCTGTGATGACCAACTTTGATAGACAAGTCTCTTCTCAGCAATGTAAGGTTCTAAGACAATTCCAGAAGACTCATGATGGAAAAAGGCTATCCACATCCAGAGAAAGAATTACAGAGTCTGAATGCAGATTGAAGCAAACTATTTGTTCTCTCTCTTTTTTGTTTTGTTTTGTTTCTTCTCTCTTGTGGTTTATTCCATTGGCTATAATTCTTCTTCACAACTTGACGATTGTGAAAATGTTTGATATAGAGGTATATGTAGAACCTATATTGGATTACATGCCATCTTGGTGGGAAGGGGGAAGGAGGAGCAGGGGAAGAAAATTTGGAACTCAAAAACTTGTGGAACTGAATGTTGTAAACGAAAAATAAATAAATTTAAGAGGAAAAAATGCATTCATTAAGAGGAAAGCCTTTACCAGAAGTCTAAGAATAGTTACATAAATACACAAGAACAGATGGGGTAGAGGAAGAGGAAGATTTAAACAAATTAAGATATCAAATAAACATTTCGAGGAAGGACACCACTGCAACCAATTGCTGCAAAGCTATTGACTAAGCGTAGATCCAACGACTCATGTCCTTAAAGGTATAGCTCTCTCAGAGGTGTATTAGTGTGTGCTTTTGCTGATCTCACTTTGCAGATCAGAAAAAAATTGAGGCATATGGAGATTCAGGTTATGTTTATGTGGGCCCGGTAAATTAGCTTTGTTTGACTCAAATGACCACCTCGATGGATTTTTTTTTAAATGAGTCAGTTGTTTTATAGATCCAACAGAAATGACTGATTATCTGAGCATCCTTGAGATGCAACCTAAATGACTTTTGCTGTAAGTTATTTGGTGAGTTAGTAATAAAACTGGGGCTTTCTATTTTTGAATCTTACAGACTGTGAGACCATGATACATGCCCCAATAGGGGAAAGCATGACTATTACATTGGTATATCTTTTGCTGAGTAAGTGACCTTGTGTACCTTATTGATCTGAACAAGGTGTTCTATTTTCAGCCCTTGAAACTATGCAAAACAATTATTTGTATGATATTCCTTTAATATTTTGCAACTAACATGCACATTCTCTACCTCCTACCTTCCCTTCCTTATCCAAAAAGGAAAACTCTTGTACTAAATATTCATAGATAAGCAAGACAAATTCCCACTTTAATCATGTCCAAAAATGTTGGTTTAATTCTACACATTTAGTCCATTATTGCTCAGAAAGCAATTTGAAACTATGCCCCCAAAGTTACTAAACTGTGCATACCCTTTGATCCAAATATACTATTACTAGATCAAAGAGATCAAAGAAAGAGGAAAAGGACCCATATATACAAAAAAAATATTTTTAGTAACTCTTTTTGTTGTGGCAAAGAACTGGAAACCAAAGTCTATATTCTTTTAAAGGGGAAAGATAAGAATACTGCTTTCTCCCTTATGTGTGCCTGCTGACATTTCAGTTCCAGTGGAGTAGTGTGAAGGTCAATTTCAGGTTGCTGAAAGCCTTTACATTCTTCCGTCCAGTTGGCTAGGCTCTTCTTGGCTCTTCTATATCAGAATGCAAGTGGAGACAAGTCTTTATCTCCTGCCCTTATCTCACCACTTACCATGCCTATTACTACTGGGTGTTGCTAGACACTCTTAAACAGCTGTTACTTGTCACATTAGAGGTGACCTGGCTGCATTTCAGAGGGAGACAGATTCCTAAACATTATAAGTCACCATTTTCCTGGTTGAAACACATTAGAAGGCATATGTGGAAAACAGTCAGTCACTTTGCAAAGGGAGAGATGAGACATTCCCAAGTGCAGAGAAAAGCCCATTTTGAGTGTTTATCCCCTTTAACTTGGTTTGTCCCTAAGTGAGCTTTCATAGGCTTACCCCATCTGTAGGTATAACCACATGAGAACTAAGAAATGACAGCAGATTGCCATGATCTGGAGTGGACTTGAAACAGGCTTTAGTATACACAGTCACACAGCTAGTTAAGTGTCCAAGGTGGGATTTATATTAGATCTTCTTGCTTCCTGGTCAGTGTCTTACCCATTCCATGAAGCAGCTTCCCCAAAGTTATTCATCTGAATCATTCATGTTATGATTTTTTTTTCTGTTTGTTACATACTCTTTAGTAGTTGGGATCCTAGAATAACAAAATATGGCATCAGGTCTCATAAAATACTTAAACCAATAAAGAGAAGGCCAGCTGAGTTAAAAAAAAAAAAAGAATGAGTCTAAAACAAGTTTTAAAAAGTATAGAAAAGAAACATTGAATAAATGTAAGTTCCATTTTTCTAAGACAGCAAGACATTAATTAGCTGTATAGTTATTTCTCACAAAAAAGACCCATTCTGAAGCCTCGTTGTGGCATGGAGATGACCCAGAGTTCTTGAGAGTCATTCCAACAAAGCACAAGCTTTCCAGGTGCCAAGCCAGAAAGATCTTGAGTCAGGCATGGTAATAGAGTCTATATCTATTGAGTGAGGATCAGACTAGCTAAGATTGGAGAGCTTCTTCAGTGGGTTCGCAATAGGGTGATAGGCATCGTGGCCAGAGCAACTCTTAAAAAACATCTTTCTAAATCATACAAGGGTTGTGAATTCTGTTCACTAAAGGCATATCCACAGGAATCCCAGATCTTTGAAATTCTAAAATATTATTGGATTTCACTATTTTTCCTTCATTTTTGAAAAATAAGCTTCATTACTATCTAAGCCTTGAGTCAAAGTTTGTATCTGACCTTGAGCAAGTTAAGGTATAGGGGAAAAGAGTACTGGTTCTCAGGCTAGAAAATGTGAATTCAAATCCAGCATCTATATGAACTACCTGTATAACTTTGAGCAGGCAATTTAACCTCCTTAAGACTCCATTTACTTATCTGTAAAATGAGGCAGTTTAATTAAATGGTCCTGGAGTTGCCTTTCAACTCCAAGTCTATGGTGTTCATTGGTCAATAGCAGGATAATTAAATCATGGGTCTGTGATTTCTGTAGCATGGAAAACTCTCAGTGTAGAGATGCCAATGGAAATGGCAAATGGAGTCTGACTTAGTAGCTAATACCTGGGGAACTGACTGAGGAATTAGATGAAATTAGATGACTGTTGAATTATATAGCTAGTAAAGGCAGAGATAGGGTTTGAACCCAGGCTGTGGGTTACATCTTTGATGTAGCCTGGGTTTGTTATTGCAACCCCACCTCCCCCACCAAAAGAAGGAAAGCTACTCTTGAGACTTGCTTAGTCCATGGGGCTAAAGCCAAATCATTGACAGGATCTCTTCATTGGCTAAAGTCCAGCCACATAGGTTAAATTAATGTTGTCCCTAAGACACAATGAAGATTCTTTAAGGCTTACTTGGTTCAGTGGGCTAAAGCTCCAGTCTTTGGTGCATTTCCCCGTCACAAGAGGGATAAAAGGCTAGCCTATCAGGAATTCAGTGTCCTTCAGAATTGATGAATGTCCAATAGGCTGTGAAAAACAGTGTGTTTTTCTGACCAGATGTATTTCTATCCAGAGATGAGGGAGTCTGCATTCAAACAAATGGGTCCTGAATCCTTGATGTGTATCTTTTCCACATTATGGCTAAGGAAACCTCATGTTATTACCTGCTAGGTCTTCTACAAGTCTCTTGGTTCTGGACATTTTCTCTGACTCTTTCAGAGGCATTCTGGACTCCATTCCAGGCATTTTCCTGTAGCTGGAATGTTCTCCCTCCTTAACTCTGCCTAGTGAACTTACTGCCTTTCTTTAAGTCTCAACTAAAATCCCTTCTTTTACAGGACCTTTCCCAACCCTTCTTTATTTTGGTGCCTTCCCTCTATTAACTATTTCCCATTTATCTTATATATAGATATGTTTGTTTACATGTTTACATTAGATTATAAGCTCCTGAGAAAGGAACTGTCTTTTTCCCCTTTTTTGTTTCCCCAACACTTAGCACAATATTTGGCACATAGTAGTTACCTACCAAATGAATACTGATTGGTTAACAAGTGTTTCATTTCATTTCCATCCCAAAACTGTAGCACTAGATCAGACTGAGTCAGGTCTGTCCTAAAGTACAGACCTATAGGAATCCAAGCTCATCACTCTGCACTATATAACAATGCCTTTAGTGAACCCTAGTCTCTCACCCCTACAACCAGATCCTAAGAAATGTAGCTAATAAGTCTCTAAAACCAGAAAAAAATGGATCAATTGATATAGAATATAGTCGTAGATTACCAGAAATGGAAAGGACAGAAAAGTTGAATTGTTTTAAAATCTATGTCACCATCGGAAAATTGATGAACAGACAAATATGTAAAAATTTCAAAGACTTGGTTAACTTCCTCACATATGCACCAGTTTTGGTCTATGAATTCAACCAAATCATTTGTCCTATAATACAAATGCCAGCCTGGAGAACTTGAGAGTATTTCTATGCAAAGTGATTGATAGTCTACAGAAAATAATTACATTTGACAGCAGATAATTTAGTGACAATGAGACTTGGTATTTCATAGACAAATTGGAGTTTTGGCTTTACAGTGGGATATTACTAAATTATTCAAAGATCATATATGTGTGCAGTGAAACTGGCAGTTTGGACTGACAACAGTCTATTGACTTACGTTTTGACCAGTGCCAGGTTATTTGCTGCTGCCAGTGATGGGTAGCTGTGTAAGTCTACTATTAATTCAGCATTTGCTACCAGTCAGGGAAGACTAATATGGATGTGTTCTTTCCCAAAGGCCACATGACACTGAAGCTATGGTGGTATCAAATTAAGAAGTGAAAGCAGTATGTGATGCAGAGGGACCTAGGGCACAATCCAATGAAAGTTTGGGTAATGGAATTTGGGACTTTCATCAGAAAACATGCTAGAAGCATATGTAAACCTTGCTTCATTGAACCAATATTCTTTGCCTTAGTTGTCTGTGGATGACTGGTGGCAAGAAAAGGTGACTGATGGACCTTGAGAAGTGAAACAAGTCAAGAAACAAAGAACTGATGCTAAAGGTCTCAAGTTCCCTTCTCAAAAACACACTTTGCTGTTAAGCCAACAGCAGAAGTCAGAATTGTGTGTTGAAATAATGTAATTTACTGTAACTGATCTTATCCATGGTACCAGGTCAGCTGGTGCTGCTTAAAGCATATCTCTATGGTCATGAAAGTATTGCATGATGACTTCAGACATATGGATCAAGATAGGATCTGGGAGTTAATAAGGAATTTATTTTGTTGACAAGATGGTAACTGGTGCCACTAAGAAGTGGAAGATGTGGCTGTGTGCAAAGGAAAGCACTACTGACTTGTGCTACATATTAAGGGAATAAAGGTACTAGAAAACATACGGAAATTATCTTTATTGAGTTTTTCTTTTTGAAAGGAGCCTGCATATCTTAGGAGATGAGCATTTCCTCAGGTATGTGCAAGAATTCCAACTAGGAATCGGAAAGCATCCATAGTCAATAAAGTGGGAGCAAAATTTCTCAACATATGAATTCCTTGCTGGGATCTATTCTAAGGCAGAGGCTTTGCTCCCAAAAGAGCACATTCCTCAAGCAAATGCTAGCTTTGGCATGTATCAATACTACCTTTGTGATCTTGACCTTTCTGGGCCTCAGTTTTATGTATGTAAATTTAAGGGCTTAGACAGAGAAGATGGCCTTGTAGGTACCTTCTAGCACAACAACTCTGATCCTATGAGTTTATGATATAGGACTACATAATATCATTCTCAAGGAGACCCATGACTTGACTGATTCAACTTCACAGTGTCGAATGTGTCACAAACATGGAGACCAGAGGGAAAAAATGCTCATTGGAGTCAACATGTGTCATCTCTAGTATCACTTCACTGGGAAGTTGCCATAAGCTTTTCATCATACTTACTGATGAATTTGTGAAAGCCATGCCTACCCATTGGTTTGTGTTTTGGAATCTAAAAGGATGGAGAATATGCAAGCACTCACAACCAGTATCACTGTTGGCTCAGAGAGACACTGAAGGATGCCCACCAAGCAGCCAGCTCAGAAGAGCTCTGACAAAACCAAGTTAAAGTACAATGCCTCATTTTATTGTCAAGATATTCAGCAAGGAGATAGTGTTCTACTGAAACACCTTGGTTTTCAAGTAACACACAAGTTAGCAGATCAATAGAAAGTTACTTTGTGCCTCATTCCATAGACTGGACCACTTACCAGTTTCTAGAGTAAGCCCAGACACTGGTGAGAGGTCTGTAGCAACAACTCACTACAATTTGTTATCATGGAAAGAGCCGTGGATTTGAGTCAGAAGACCTGGGTTCATCCTGGTGCTGCCACTTGCTACCTGGGTGACATTGGTCAAGTCACTTAACCCTTCCTGGCCTCAGGTTACCCATTTATGATCTTCTCTGATATAATTCTCCCACTAAATTCTTATTATATTTTTAATGTGCAAAGAGAAGGGTCATATTCCAAACCATGTTTTAATTTTATTTTGTTGATGTAACCGTCAAGAGATGGAGGAACTGAAGTGGCTGGCAGTAAACTAAGCTTCTCACATCCTGTCATTCAGTCGAGATAAGCCATGCTGATTGTTTAACAGCAAAAATCCTCCTACACAGGCAGCTCAGAAACTGGTGGAGCTGGTGGGATTTTCACTGGGCAGCATTACAGAGACACTAGCCTTCTTTTTCCTGTTATTCTCTACTCCATAACTTCAACTATAATTTTTCAGTATCCTGTGGCAATCGGTGGCAATTCAGAATTACTATTCCATTTGTACTTTTCTGCATAATTAATTAATTACTAAATTAAATGAATATTCAGTGGAAATGATAGTGCCATCTTTTCTTTGGGTTGCCCCTTAGATGGTGTAGCCTACATTCTTATATCCCAATTCAATTTGTTTATTCCAAAATTTTAATTTAGTGGTTGTTTTTCTTCATTCACATCTGATGAGAAGTGGAGAGCTAAGAAATTTTTATGGGTAGAATAGTACTTTTTAATTTCTCCTCAACCACGTCTGAAAGGTACAGATAACCAACATAAAATAGTGAGCCTTGTTGGCTTCAGTTACTCCAGATGCTGGCACTGAATTTTATCATATTTATTTAGGCATAGTCTTAGTCATTTAAAATGTTAGCTCATAGTTTCTCATGTCTATATTCAAAGGAGGGACAGGACACACTAGAGAGATGGGTCTCTCGACCTAGATCACTTGGAGATAACACGGTGTTGTAGATGGAGCATTGGACTTGGAAAGAGGAAGACCTGAGTTTGGATTCTTCCTCAGATGTTTATTAACTGTTTAATTCTGAGGAAATCAATGAATGCTTCCGGACGTTTTTCCTCACATGTAAAATGAGGGGGGGGGGGGGTTAGATTTAATATATCTAGTATGTTGGCAACTTTATGTTAGACCTAAATGAATGACCTTGAATAAATCCATTTCCCCATGAAGTAGGTCATTCTATTCTTTTGGAAAGATATAATTGGTAAGATTTTCTTCTTTTGAAACCAACCTTCCTACGACCTGCATCCATTAGTGTTAGTTCCACCCTTTGGAGCTAGGCAGAGTAAAACTAAAGTCTCTCTTATGACAACTCTTCAAATATTTAAAAATATGACTATTCTTCCTAAATCTCCATTTTCTAGTCTAAAAATCCCCTATATAGTATGATCAGAAACAATTCAATGGGATTACCACATCCTTCATTCTAGTCACTAGGATGTTTTAGAAATCATGGGATGTTAGAGATGAAAAGAACCTTAGGGGTAATCCGTTTGATGTCCTCTCATTCATAGAGGAAGAACCAAGGAACAACATGTGGAAAAGGTCTGTCCGAGGTCAGACAGATGATAAGTAGCCAGCATTCAGTCCCAAGTCTCCTGACTCTTAATGAAATCCAAGATTGCATTTCCAAAAGTGCACCACATTGAATAGAGAAACAAAACCATAAGGAGACAAGAGACTTCAGCCAAATCAAAGGATGGCTTACCTGTTCTCTCTGTGAAGAGCAAATAAAGGAGTATTTGATCAACACATCTTGAAGAACTCAGGATAAAATTAAGCAAGAAGAAGGACATGACGATAATAGCAACTTAAGAATATCTGCCGCAGAGGATGATGAGGTAGAAAAATTCTATGGATAACTTGACTGTCTTCAAAATCAATTCAATATTTTAAAATATTTTTTAAAAATAAATTTTGTTTTTACATCATTTGTATTTCCCTATGTAGTGGGACTCAGTTCCCCCATCTGTAAATGGTCTGGAGAAGGAACTGCAAACCACTGCAATATCTTTGCCAAAAGAGCCCAAATGGATCACCAAGAGTTGGACAAAACTGAAATGACTTGACAACACCAACAAATGCAGCTAGGAAATCCATATGATCTCTTGCCTCCTTCCCTTTCAGATAATCTTCGCTTATAACATAGAATAAAAAAGGGTGTGTGTGTGTGTGTGTGTGTGTGTGTGTGTGTGTGTGTGTGTGTGTGTGTGTGCGTGTGTGAATGGTTCAGAAAAACCTAGCTACTACATCAAAAAGAGTTAACAGGCAATGCTACAAGCACGATTTCCCGTACATCTGCAAATAAGGGAGGGAAGCTCCTCCTCATATCTCTATTTTGGGGAGCTATGATTGATCATTATAATGTCTCAGCCTTCAGTTTTGGTCTTTGAACTGTTATTCTTTCCATTTACATCGTCTTCTCATTGTTTCCTTAGTTCTGATGATTTCACTTTGTATTAGTTGCTACAAATTTCTGTATGCTTTTCTACATACATCATCTTCCTCATCCTTAGAGTACATTTAGTCCATTATAATCATATATTACAACTTGTTTAGCCTTTCTTTAATTGATGGGTATCTACTTTGTTTCCAGTTCTTTGATACTATAAAAAAAAAAGATGCTATAAATATTTTGCTGTATATGAGACCTTTTTCTTTCTTCTATCATTGACGTCAATGGGGGCTTATGTCCATCACTAAAATCTCTGGATCAAATGGTGTGAATACTCTAATC
>JAQQSU010020540.1:0-10022 GCA_028627135.1 Pseudochirops cupreus | reverse complement strand
CCTGCTTAAGAAATGAGGAGAGAGAGCCTTCCAGTCATGGGGAGTGGTCAATGAATAATCGTAGAGAGGGGAGACAGAATGCTTGTGTAAAGAACAAAGAGAAGGCTAGTTTTACTGGATTGTTGAGTGCATTTGTATGTGAGATGGAGGGGGTGGATAATGTCTAGTGAAGTTGGAAAGATGGGTTGTAATCAGGTTATGAAGACTTTAAAAACTAAATAGAACTTTTTCTTTTATCCCAGAGTCAATAGGGAACCTCTGAAGTATATTGAACAGGGAAGTGACATTGCTAGTCACCCCCAAGTCCTTCTCCTACTGGTAAAAAATGGAGTGGGAGAAATGAAAATCTCCTAACAAATAAGGATAGTCAAATAAGACAAATATATTGATACTATTTTTTAATATCTCACAGCTTTATCAGATGAAATTGTTACAAATATTTTCCCAGTTACCTATTCCCCCTCTTTCTTCTAATTGCACTGATTTTGTTTGTGCAGATATGTTTTTAAGATTCATGCAAACAAAATTGTTTATTTAATTTTCTGTGGTCCTCCCTATCACTTACCTACTTACCTCTTTCCTAATGCATAGCCTTATAATATGTATTTCTTCCATCTCTTTTTGTTTGGTTATTGTGTGACCTTTTATAGCTAGGTCATGTCAATTCAAGGCAATAAGTCAACCCGTTTATTGTGTGTTTGCTGTGTACCAGACACCGTGCTAAGTATAAGGGCTGCAAAGGCAAATAAGGACTCTTATTAAACAGATATATGACTAAATGTTGACTGGTTACATAATAAGCACCTATAAACTCCACAAATATCCATATAGTATGAAAAGCTCTAGATGATGGTCCCTGGCAAATTGCATGGACTATATGTGGAGGGCATGAGCAAGAGTCATAGAGGAGGAGAAGATATAGATAGTTTAGGATCATTAGAGTGCTCGAGTACTCATATTGCTGATATCAGAAAGTAGATTGGGTCTTTGTTTCTCCCTTTTTTCTTGCTGATCTCCCTTGGATTCACTGTTTCTCTGGCTCTGGTTCTCTCCGCATATTTTTTTTTTCTGAGTATGTTTCTCAGCATTCTTCTGTGTTGCCTTCTCTGTGTTTGCTTCTCTTTCACTGTATTTCCCTCCTCTCTTCTTTTTTCTTTTCTCTCTCTCACAACTCCCTCTTCCCCTAACAATCTCTGATATTCAAGGGACACTTACTCACTTATTGATGTTTTTTGAGTGCAGTTTTATCATTTCTCTTCTTCATTTTAAAATAATTGTGTTCTTTCAATGATATAGAGAACAGTGGAAAAAGAGTGGGTAAACCAAGCTGGTAAGGGAAATGGTTAGTCTGTGTAAAATTTTTACAAACTGAAGATATTTGGGAAA
The DNA here is from genome assembly GCA_028627135.1 of Pseudochirops cupreus. Taxonomy (NCBI): domain Eukaryota; kingdom Metazoa; phylum Chordata; class Mammalia; order Diprotodontia; family Pseudocheiridae; genus Pseudochirops; species Pseudochirops cupreus. Next base: position 8,636 of record JAQQSU010020540.1, on the reverse strand, counting down.
ATACTAAAGAAATACTTTGAACTCGTTTTCAGGTTTAATCTCATCATAGATAAACAATGATTCCCAGCACTCAGTCATGGAAAAGCTACTGGAAAAAGTGGGCCTGCTAGCAATTTACACCCTTTGGACTGACACTCTTATAGAAAATCTATTCATTAATGAATAGAGGTTGAAAAACCCTAACCCCATATCACCCAGGCTGGAATCAGGAACACACAGAATCATTTAGTAATTACTTCTGGGAAATGGTGTTATAAAGCTGTCTCACATTGCATGTGGGTTTCCAGTGTTGTACTTTTTATTTCATCTTCATCCATGGGCCTTAGACCACAATAGTGTGTCTTTCAGAACCATGAATAAAAAGGCTAGTAGTGCCAAGTCTTCACTGCATTAGCCACAAGTCACTCAGTAGCATGGTGCTCGTGGATTCAATTTAAGGTTAGTTGGGGAGAGGCTTACACTTTAGAAATGTCAATGCCAATTTATCCCCCTAGGTGGTTCTGGACTGGAATAGGTGACAATACATAGCTAAGCATCAAGAAATGCTGACTGCAAAGAGTTTTGGACTGATACCATTAAATATAAGAACAAAGGTCAAGGAAAAGTTTCAAATATGCATTTTTTTTAAATAGAGGATTTAGGAAAAGACATTCTAAGGACTTAAGAAGTTTTATTCCATGAAGAAGCATGAAGTTCTTAAAAGTCAAACATCTCCTCTCTTAGATCAGTTGGTAATTGCTATTGGAAACAGTTTGTATTAGAATCAGCAGTATTACTTGAGAGTTTTTTTTTTTAATATGTACATATATTTATATGGTACTTTACATTTATTTATGAAATTCTTTACTTATGTTAACTCATTTCACAAAATCACAGAATCTAGAAGCAGGAAAAAGACCTCAGAGGCAGCCCAAATCTGAACAGGAAGCCACTGTAAAAAGCTTTGACAAGTGGTCATCTGGGGAATCCATTACCATTTGAGGAAATCAATTTCACTTTTGGATAGTTAAAACTGTTTTGAAGCTTTCTTTTATATTGAGTGGAAATTTGCCTCTTTGTTAGTCTACCCCTTGCTCTAAGTCCACTGTTTTGGCATCAAAAGGAACAGATCTAATCCTCCTTTCACATGCTGGCCCTTTGTATACATAAAATGAAAGCAACTAACATCCTCTGTGTCTTCTCTCTTTGGGGATAAATATTTTCAGAGGTGCTTTTTTTTTTTAAAGCCTATCTTACTCTGGTAAATTCTGCTCTGCTGTCATTATCCTTGTTGCCTCCATTCTCTAATTTGCCAAAGTTTTTCCTAAAACGTATTGTTCAGAATGGAGCACATTGACATAGATGTAATATAATCAGATCAGAGTTCATTGGGAGCTAATGGCTCCCTTGTTCTGCACACAGTACCTCTCTTTTAATAGTTTAATGGATAGAGAAATGGACCCGAATGGAATGGCTGTCCTGGGAAAGCTGGAATCCTTCCTTCCTTCTTTCTTTCCTTCCATCCTTCCTTCTTTTTTCTTCCTTCCTTCCTTCCTTTTTTTCTTCCTTCCATCTGACAATCTATCTATGTAGTATCTCTATCCATTCATCTATTTAGATAACCAATCATTTGTGCAGTGCAATATCTATGGGTCATATTAGAATCTAATTAGCCTCTTCTGGTCACTTTGACTTTGTACTTTATATAGCACTATATAAGAGTTGGTAAAATCTGACAAGGAGTAGTGATATAGGAATTAGATATATTTGAAATTTGTAGCACAGTATATTTTTTACTTATGTTCATCCTTCCAATTTTACAAATGTCAGAAGCTTGAATGACTATGGGGCATAAATTTTTATCTCCATCTGCTGGTTTCAAACTTGTAAACTAGATGTTAAATCTCTAAATTTATAATGATATCAAACTCATAGACCATGATCCAGGGAGGTCAAATGTAGCAATGTATATAAAACACTTCAAAAGTATAAAGCATCATATATTTCAATTCTTTAAGGATCCATGATTTCACTGGTGTGGGCACTGACTAGCTAATAGAAATCATGATTCCTTTCTCAGGCTTATTGCATGTTTTTTTTTTTTAATGGATATCATTAGTTAAAAACAAAACAATCATCTCTGAGGACCCAACATACTGATTTTTTGTAGTTCAGAGTTGGGCTAAACTGGTCTATCGATGATGGCATACATCTCTGAGTCTATACTCAGTCTTTCCAGTGCTTAGCCCAATGACTGGCATACAGCAGGTGCTTAATACATATTTATTCTTTGGGGTATATCAAATTGAATTGGTACCTCTTACTCCTGCCTACCTTCCCTAACCTTCAAGATGCCCAGAGTCATCTCCACGTTCTACTCATGTTTTAGAAAAGACTTTAATAAAGAAAAGTTTTACACAAAAATTGCATACCTATTTTTCTTGTTTTTATTGTTATATTTTCTCCAAATATCATAATAAATGTGATTGTATAGTATTTGTTCATTCGTGGACATGATTTCCTACTGCGTATTATTGAAATGGAATTGCATGTCATTTATTAAAGGTTAAGAAAAAACCAAAATATGAGACATAGTTTACTGTACCCAATTTTTAATCAGCTTATAACAAGCAACAAAAATCAAACCAAATAAAACAAACAACAAAAAACCCACTAATTCTGTAAGAGGATTCTTTGATGACTTTGGTTTTATTTCTCCCTAAGGAGAAAAAAAAAATAAGAAAGAAGGTGATCACTTTCTCCATATACTTGGAAAGTTGTCCTGTGGAAAAGAGAAATTATTTGCTCTGCTCGGGCCTTATTAAGAGCAATGCGTACAAACCACAGAGAAGTATATTTTGATTTGATATAAATATATTTTTTCTAATAATTATAACTATTCAAAATTGTAATGTACTGCCTCAAGAGTCAATGAATTATTAATCACTGAGAGTTTTTAGGTGGAGGTTAGATGGGTGTTTTGTTGGGGAAATAGATTATTTTAAAATATCAATTGGACTATCTCACATTCATAGAATTTGAGAGCTGAAAGGGACTTTCTCAGCCATCTATTTGAATTTGTACATAGAAGGAATCATCACTACAATATGTATCTTGTTGTTGCTGTTCAGTTGTTTCAGTTTTATCTGACTTTTGTGACTCCATTTGGGGTTTTCTTGGCAAGGATACTAGAGAGGTTTAACACTTCCTTCTCCAGTTCATTTTACAGATGAGAAAACTGAGGCAAATAGAGTTAAGTGACTTGCTCAGGGTCACACAGCAAGGTAGTGTCTGAGGCCAGATTTGACTCTGGAATAAAAATCTTCCTGATTCCAAGCCTGATCTGTCCATTGAAACACTTAACTGTCTATCACCCTAACATATCTAACTTCTACTTGAAGACATCCAACAAGGGAGATTCCCATCACTTTTCTATGAAACAAATTCCATTTGGGACAACGAAGTCTTAGGAATTATATCCCCAGATATTAAGCCTAAAATGGCCACTTTTCAACTTTCGCCTGCTCTATCTTTGATCTTTTTGAATCAGAAAGAACACATCCTCTATCCATATGACAGTCCTTCAAATACTTGAGGGTGACTATAACCACTTTCCTTATACTACCTGAATTTTCCCTTCTCCTAGATAAACATTTTTAATTCTTTCAACTAATTCTCATATGTAATGGAATCCAGGCCATTCACCATATTATCTGATGTCCTCTGGATATTTTCCAGTTTATTAACATTCTGCTTAATCTCAGAATTATACACTGTGCTTCAAAACTGGTCAGAGCAGAAGAGATGATCTCTGATGCAACTCCCAACTCTGTGATTTTGTTAGTGGTTTGGATCTGGACAGCATGATGTACTTCAGGAGCAATAGGTATGGAGGGAGCGAGGGGTGGGACCTCACTTGGCTCCTGACTAATGAACAAATAGAAAGAACCTTTGAAATGAGTAGTATATGCCATCTTAGTACAAAGGATTTATTTGTTTTTTGGCCCTCCAACATCTTAAAATTTCAATGGGATAAATTCTCATTAACTACAATTAAGCACTTCAAATTGTGCTTTTTTGTGTGCTGCTCAAGTTTCTCCTTTAAAACAAAACACAACAAAAACATCAAAGTTTCTGTGGCTCCTTTGAGGTCTCTTATAAGGGTCTTATTTTTCCTTTCCTGTCTTACTTTCTTTTACTCCCTCCCATAAACTAGTAACATATTTTCATGATCTGGTCTTAAACTGATGAGGTTGTTATCTAGCCTGGATATCAAAAATGCTGAGACTTCTTATATCAACCTCCATCTCCTATGAACTTCAGAATTCCCATGTTTTATGTGTCATACACTTCCCCCTACTAGAGTATTCTTTCCATGAAATCAGGTACAGTGTTGAATGTAAATATCATATTTCCCTTAGTTCCTAGCCCAGGGCTTTTCAGTGGGCACTAGGGGAAATATGTATATATGTGTGTGTGTGTGTGTGTATATATATATGTGTGTGTGTGTGTGTGTGTGTATACATATATATACACACACACACAGATATGTATATGTGTATATATATATATATATATATATCTTTATATGTGTATATATATACACACACACATATACTATGTGTGTATATTATTCAACCTCGAATGGAGCAAAGAGTAAGAGATCAGAATATTTGATATTGAATTCTAGCTCTGCCACTCATTCGCTGTGTGGTTATGGAAGTGTTTTTTAACCTGTCTGAGTATCGATTTCTTCATATGGAAAATGGGCATGATGATAATCATATTATCTTTGCATAGGCTATATGGTTCTGCCATTTTTCAGTCATATCCAAGAGTTTGTGACCCCATTTGGGGTTTTCTTGACAGAGATACTGTACTGGTTTGTCATGTCCTTCTCCAGCTCACTTTACAGATGAAGAACTGAGGCAAATGAGGTTAAGTGACTTGCCTTGGGCCACATAGATAGTTCTGAGGCAAGATTTGAACTCACAAGGATGAGTTTTCCTGACTTTAGTTTGAGCACTCTCTTCACTGTGCCATTTAGCTTCCCTGTGTAGACATATAAGTTATTAATGCTTTTTGAGCATGGGACCTAGCTTGTGAGATTTGTGCATCAAGAAAGTAATTTTGACAGCTATGTGAAGTATATATTGGAGGGAGTAGAAACTAGAATGCATTGAGTGTGTGCTTGTTGCTAGGGATACAAGGACAAAAAATGAGCAATCACTATTCTCAAGGAGATTATAGTCTATCATTGTGGAGACAACGGGTACATATATAAATCTTTACAGAATAAGTATATGCAAAATTCATGAAAACTAAATGCAGTATAGTTAAGGAGGGAGGCCACTAGCAGTTGTTGGAACAGAAAAAGATTCATGTAGAAGGAATGAGGCATGAATGAAGGGGAGAATTATATGTGACAAAAGTGAAGATGGAGTACATTCCAGGCATGGTGAATGGTGAGTACAAAAGCAGGGCACTGGGAAATGGAAGGTCATGTGTGAGTTATAGGGGGAAGAACACGTTTCTAAGAGCATAAGAAGAAGAATAACTAGAAAGGTAGGCAGAGAGTTTAATCTGAAAGACTTTAAAAGACAGGTTGAGGAGATAATATTTGATCCTGCAGAAAATAGGAAGTTCACTGAGTAAATGAGATATATAGTCAGATCTGTGCTTAAGGTAAATCATTTGGCAGCTATATGGAAGATATTGGAGAAGTGAAGAATTTGGGGCAGGAAGACCAATTACAAGGCCATTGCAATAGTCTAAATGAAAGGTGATGGAGGCCTTGGTTAAGATGGTGGCTGCATGAGAAAAAGAAGGAATCAGATATGGGAACTGCTGTGGAGGTAGCAGTAGGAAGATTTGTGGAATGAGGAAGAGTGAAGAGTCAAGTATAACACTGAAATTATGAATCACAGAGAGTGAAAGAATGGTGGTTCTTTCAACATAAATAAGGAATTTTGCAAGAGGGGTAGGTGAAGACAATGAACTTTGTTTTAAATATGTCAGAGAATCAGGAGGAAAAAATGCACTATGGAAAAGAGAGGGAATAAATAAGATAATAGTGATGAGCAAAAATTTGAGTTTATGACCAACTGTCATATGGTTAATTGAATGTGATTGTTTTTCTCCTTTGGGTTTTTTTTTTTTTGCCTTCAATATCAGGTTTATTGTGCTGCTTTCTCCCCAAACTCTCTCTTCCCCTCATCACACAAGGACCATCTAGAGAGGACATCTATAGCATCTGGTGATACTCAATCCTAATTTAGTCCACTGAGACATGGCCAGGGTGCCCACCAGGGGCTAGAAATCCAAGGGATGGGTGAGGAAGACACAAAAAGAGAAGGCCCAGAGCAATTGAGATTTGGACACCCAGTCCCCTTACTAAAAGCTAGGATTCATAATCCATATCATCCAGCGTATTAGGCCGTGGGGGGAAAGCAGTGACAATCTTTAGTCCAATTGTGCCTGCTGCTTAGGTTCTGGAGGTTGGTAGACTCCTTCTTAAAGACAGTGGACAGAAAACAAATTAGGTATCTGGCAGAGGAGCAAGCCGTGGGTAGATCTTCTCTTCATCACTCCCCACAGGTCCTCAGTATCACAGAACAGCCTTTGATCATTGCCCTTGAAGGGCTCCTCAGTGACTAGGGGAATTAGCCTTGTGGAACAGGTATACAGGATGCTGGAAGCCTTTGGAAGAGTCATGGGGTGTGGCCACAAGCTCATAGCTGGAGAAGCCAGCTTAGGGGATGTCAGGGAGAAATTGAACTGCTTAGGTTTCAGCTGAATTCGATAATAATTCTTGTAGATAGTTTCTGTGAGTGTCTTCCTCTTGCGATAGGATGACCAAGGCTGGGGCTCTAAAACTAAAATGCTCCCAGGTCACAGATGGCAGAAGATTCTTTGAAACATTCTCTTCAATCTCTCATCACCCCAGTTCAGATGCACCCATTTAGTGAGGCTGAGACAGAGCACCACATCATACTCAGGAGCTTGGGCTTCTACCAGTTCATCTCCATCTAACACATAATTACCCGTGATGAAGACATTGTTGGGAAATACGGAGGCATCAACCCCATCCAGAGGCACTTGGGGTGCAGCAATGGGGCCCCGACTGGCAGTCAGGGAGGCTGGGAAGCAGTTCTTCTTTTGGGTGGTAGCAGTCCCCTTACCACCCTCTGGACCTTAGACTCCTTCAAGTAGCTGGGGTTTGAGACAAATCTCAGATAGGTAATGTCAGATATTCTGTTGAGCAGAGTGTATGAGCCCAACATTGATGTTTACGCCCACTACTTGAGCTGGGCCCCACTTGCAAGCAATGCTTAGCGTCAGGTGGCCTACTTTGCAACCTAGGTCCAGTACATCACGGCTCTGGAACCATTTAGGCCTCAATAACCCGAAGCCTCCCATCCTCACAATTTGGGTTTCGATAGCCATAGTACATGCAATAGTTTCCATACTGGAACTTACTTTGCTGTTTCTTGAAACCAGCTGAAGGCAAAGGGTGGGGTAATGATGGTGACCTCCCCTTCTTGCCCGGACTTTCTCCTTTGGGCCCTGGCCACCAGCCCTGGCACCTCGGACTTGCTGGAAGTCCTATGACTTTCCAGTGGTGGCGGGAGGAAGAAGACAAGGGAGCAGGTGTAGTTGAAATAGCTCGAAGGGGCTGCTCGAATGCCTGGGCGTCCTGTGGGGCAGGCAGAAGGGGGGGGGGGGGACACTACTTCATCCCTACAGTTGATGGCAGCGTTCACTTCATAAGGCTGGGGGCCATCCTGGCCTTGGGACCTCTGTCGTTGTTGCAGCTGCTGGGGGGTGGCAATGTGGAACTTGTGGAAGTTGGGGAAAGTGCAGAGGAGGTGGGATCATCCCCCCCAGGTCCGCCAGCCTATTGCTGGTGCTGCTGTCCACGATGTCGATGGCGCTTTCTATCAGCCTGGAGTGGTGAGGCACGAACATTGAGGCTGAGTGGGCCAGTGATGTCCTTGGGAATGAGTATTTCCATAGGGTCCCTCCCCTTAGCTGGCAGTGGGGAGGACTTAGAAGTGTCAGCGTTGAGTGCTTGACTTACCTCCTCATCCAGGAGGCTATTCAGATTCAAAGGATCGAAAATGTTGCCCCCCAAGAGAAAATTGGAGGGCAAGACTGGGTCGCAGTTCCAGTTAACTCGCCTACGACTCTTGAAAGCTGGATACTTGAAGCCCCCTTTAATTCCAGCTATTAATCCTCTTGTTCCCACGAGTCCCGGGAGGCCTATGGGGCTGGAAGGCATTGCGCTGTCGGGGAGGTTCTGGGGGTCCCTAGTTCGGCTCCGCCCCATCACCTTCTCTCCTCCTTATTGTCAGCGGAAGGGACATATCCATGATCTTCTGACGGGCGGGCCTCCTCTGCGCCATCGGGTCGCCACTTCCCTGCGGATTCTGGCCAGCCCTAATGGGAGACGCGGCCAGAAAGCCCTCCCTGCCTGATACTGTGGGCGTATGTGGGCTGTCTTGCCACAAAGCTCCCTGGGGGAGGCTTCTCGGTGTCACTGCACCAGAGTGCCACCCCCACCACTGGAATCAGCTTTGAGGGGTGGCGGCTGCGGGGCCGGCACGAGGAACGGCTCCTTCTCAGCTGCCATCGCGATCATCTCTTCCCCCCTCCCT
>JAQQSU010002054.1:0-14793 GCA_028627135.1 Pseudochirops cupreus | reverse complement strand
AAAAAAAACTATTTACATTCCTATACGGAAGGATAATATTTGTAACTCAAAAGATCTTTCTCATTATCAGGGTACTTAGAAGGAGTATATATAGACAGAGGGTACTGGTGTGAGTTGAATATGAAGGGATGATATCTAAGAAATAAAATTAAGGGGTGAGAGAGGAATGTACTGGGAGAAAGAGAAAGGGAAAGGTAGAATGGGGTAAATTATCTCACATAAAAGGCAAGAAAAAGCTTTTACAGTGGAGAGGAAGAGGTAGAAATGAGGAGGAATGAGTGAACCTTACTCTCATCAGGATTGTCTCAAACATACACACTCAATTGGGTACAGAAATCTATCTTGCCCTACAGGAAAGTAGTAAGGAAAAGGAATAAGGAAAGGGGGAGTGACAAATGGGAAGGCTGATTTGGGGATGGAGTGGTCAAAAGCAAAACGTTTTTGAGGAGGAACAGGAGAGAGAGACTAGAATAAATGGTGGGGATGGGAATAGGATGGAGAAAAATACAGTTAGCAATAGTAACTGTGAAAAAAATTCAAAGCAGGTTTCTCTGATAAAGGCCTCACTTCTCAAATATATAGAGAACTGAAGGAAGCCAAAACATCTGATCCAGGAATCAGGCTGGTCCTTGATAGTTAGCTCCAGATTTTCTCAGTGTTGTTGCCATTCATACTGGCCAGCACAGGTTTTCCTGTTGATGCAGCTGTAAATCAGAGCCTTCCTGATATCCTATGATCCAGGGCTGTGCCCTGTTCTGCGATTCTAGCCAGAAGGTGTTAGCTTCCCCATACATTTTTAAATACTATTCATTGGGTATTGGAGGTGTTAGCTCTCCCATACATTTTTAGATACTGTTTATTGGGTATTGGAAACAGCAAGGCCATGGTTATCTTCAAGGCTTAAACAGACATCACCATCTGACATCTTGAAACTGAACAAAGAGTATCAGAAAACCAAGTGATCTATAATTATCTTCTTTGTTTCATTACTCTATAAAAACCTTGCTCCTGGTATTAATAAACAGATTTCATTGATGATCTCGCCTGGACCCCAATTACACATCACCCTTTCTAAGGCTAGTGTGTCAATTTCGAGCTGGCTTAAGAAACCACTCAAGTTAACCCTACAGAGAACTAAGTCAAATTTATAAAAAATAAGAGGCATTCCCTAACTGATTAATGATCAAAAGATATGATTGGCTTTCAGGTGAAGTAATCAGTTATCTATAACCATATTAAAAAAAAACTTTAACTCAGTTGACTGAAGAAATACAAATTAAAACAATTCTGATGTACTACCTCATACCTATTAGACTGACTAATAGGAAAGAAAAAGTAAATGACAAATGTTGGAGGGGATGTGGGAAAAATGAGACACTAATGCACTGCTGGTGGAGTCGTAAACTGATTCAAACATTCTATAGAGCAATATGGAACTATGCCCAAAGGGATATAAAACCATGCATACCCTTTGATCTAGCAATACCATTACTAGGTCTATATCCCAAAAGAGATAAAAAACAAAAAGGAAAAAGACCCACATATACAAAAATATTTACAGCAGCTCTTTTCTGAGGATAAAGAATTAGAAATTGAGGGGATGCCCATTAATTGGGGAATGAACAAATTGTGGTATGTGATTATGAAGGAATACTATTGTACCATAAGAAATAATGAGCAAGATTCCCTCAGAAAAACCTGGAAAGACTTGCATGGGCTGATACACAGTGAAATGTACTGTGTACAAAGTAACAGCAATATTGTAAGATGATCAGCTATGAATGACTTAGATATTTTCAGCAATATAATATCTAAGACAACTCTGAAGGACTTAGAATAAAAAATGCTATCCATCTCCAGAGAAAGAACTGATAGTGTCTGAAAACAGACTGAAGCAGACTTTATTTTTCTTGAATTTTTTTTTGTCTATGTTTTCTTTCACAACATGACTATTATGGATATGTTTTGCATGACTTTATATGTATAATCTATATAGAATCACTTGCCTTCTCAATAAGAGGAAGTGGGAAGAGAGGGAGAGAATTTGGAACTCAAGGTTTTAAAAGTGAATGTTTAAAATTGTTTTTATATGTAACTGGGAAAAAATAAAATACTAAATAAAAGCTAAAAATTTTTTAAAAGAAACAGAAAAAAAATGAAATTCATCTGGATAAATATGTAAAGAATTTCAAAAGAAATAATGAAAAAGAAAGGGGGCCTATCAGTATCAGATCCTGGCATATACTGCAAAGTAGTAATAACCCAAACAATACACTATTGCTTAAAAAAGAGGGATCAATAAACAGATAAGCTCCAAATGTATATGTGACTTAGTAAAGTTTACTTAGACAGTAAACATCATTTATTTATGATGCCCAGTACTGCCCATGAAGAGGGCAGCATTCTTCAGAACCAGTCCTCTGGAATCATAGTTGAACACTGCACAGAGCAGAGTTCTTAAGTTCTTCAGAATTGTTTATTTTTACATCATTCATGTTTTAGTATAAATTGTTCTGCTTACTTCAAAGCATTAATTCCACCAAGTCTCCCCATGTATTTCTGAACAATCATTGTTGCTCATTACACTGATAAGAGGTTCTACTTTTTTTTTTTGCTTTTTTTTTTGGAGGGCAATTGGGGTTAAGTGACTTGCCCAAAGTCACAGGGCTAGTAAGTGTGTCAAGTGTCTGAGGCCAGATTTGAACTCAGGTCCTCCTGACTCCCGGGCTGGTGCTCTATTCACTGTGTCACCTAGCCGCCCCAGTTTCTAATTCTTTTAAAGTTATCATTACCTTATTGTTGTCATAATATGAACTGTTCCCTTGCTTGTGTTCATTTCATTCTGTATCAGTCTTCCTACAAGTCTTCTTAGGTTCTTCTAAAATGGGACCCCTCATCATTTTTTTTTTAGCACAAATGGTATTCCATTACATGCATGTATCCCAATTTGGTCACTCATTTCCCAATCAATGATTACTCCCTTAGTTTCCAGTTCTCCACCCCTACAAAAAGGGCTATTACTTTATTTTTGTAAACATAGGACCTTTTCAACTATATTGATTTCTTTGGTATAGAGACTTAGTATAACAAGTCAAAGTAGATCAAAGGACTGGTTTATCTTCTGTGATTCTCTCTACCACTTTGTGTTGGCTATGAACGCTTTGGCCATCCACAGATTTGAGAGGTAATTCCTTTCTTGTTCTTTTAATTTGTCTATAAAGTAATCTTTTATATCTGGGCAATGTATCAATTTGGAGCTTATCTTGGTATATAATGTGAAGTGTTGGCCTATATCTAGTTTCTCCTAGAATTCTTTCTAGTTTTCCCAGAAGCTTTTGTTAAATAATTTTTGTTGTTAAATATTAAGTCCTTGACCGTGTAGATGGCATCTTTGGGTTTATTAACACTAAACTACTAGCTTTGCTTCTGGGTGTTACATACCTAAAATGTTCCACTGATCCATCTATTTTTTTAACCAGTACTAAACCAATTTGAGAATTACTACTTTATAAAAGAGTTTGAAATCTGGTACTGCTAGGCCCCTTTCCTTCCCATTTTTTCTCCTATACTTTCCTTTGAAATTCTTGACCTTTTGTTTCTGCAAATAAATTTTGTAAATTATTTTTCTAATTATGAAAGTAACCTTTTGTTAATTAAATTGCACTAAACGAATTAATTAAATTAGGTATTAGAAGAAAAATTGGTTTTTAAATCAAATTAGCTAATGGTTTATCTATTTTATTGATTTTTAAAGTTCACTTCCAAGTTTTATTCATTAATCTAATGTAGCTTTTTAAAATTTTGTTTTGCTTTTAATTTTATTAATCACTCCCTTGACTGTCAGGATCTCTATTGTTACATCTTTTATTAGTCTATTATTTTCTTAGATCTATTATTAGTCTTTTATTAGAGGCTTTTAATTTTTTTTTCCTAGATTTTTTAGTTACATGTCACATACATTGATCTATTCTTTCTAATGTGATCTTTCTTCTGATTTGTTAGGAATAAAAAATTTTCCCCAAAGGCCCAATTTGGCTCAACCCCCAAAATTTTGGTATTTTTTCTCATTGTTGTTACATTCTAAACATTCTTATTTTTATTTTTAGACAACAAAAATCTACTTTCTCCCCCTCAGGCTTCCCTTCTCCCCATAGGAAAAGAGAAAAACAAAACCCTTGTAACAAATATGTATGGTCAAGCAAAACAAATTCTGGCATTCGCCAAATAAATCTATCACCTCTCTGTCAGAAGATATTTTCATCGTGTGTCCTCTGGTATTATGTTTGGTCATTTCATTAACAAGAGTTTTTTATGTCTTCCAAAGTTGTCTTTACAATATTATTGTTATTGTATAAATTATTGTTCTGTTTACTTCATTCTGCATTAGTTCATACAAATTCATACATTTCTCTAAAATTATTTCCATCATTTCTTAAAGCACAATAATATTTCATCACATTCATATACCATAACCTAGAAGTTTTTGTGAAATAATAAGTTCTTAGATTTGGGGAAATAGCTGGAATCTTTGAGTTTATCAAATACTAGGATATTGTGCCCTTTAGCTTCAGTATGTTGTATACATAATCAGTCCCAGTGATTAATTTCTCTATTAACCAATACAATTTTTTTTGTTAAAATTTAAAATGGATCAAAATAGCAATTATTAAGGAAGTAGGTACCCAAAGCATAGGTTAGAAGGTGGAGGGAGTAGGATGCTTCAGGTAAGTTGAAAAGCCTCATTAATTATCTTGTTTCAAAACAGTTCTAGATAAAACAAAGTAGACCCATCTCTTTCAATCTATTTTCTCCTTCTCTAGCAATGCAACTGGCCTTGTATGGACTATCAGTAAGGGAATCCACCAGTCACAACAGATCAGTACTGAGGTAACCAGAAGGACTTATCCCTACTGATTCATCTAAGGATTATGGTTCCTTACCCTCATGTGACATGGTTTTGTTTCACTCTTTGGAAGTACAGTCCCTGTCACAGACAATTGTGTCAAGTCTTTATCTGTGAATTTCCAACCCATTCCCTTTACATGGAGCTGGAAAATGAAGATAGCCTAAGGATGAACATTTAGAACTTTCTGTTGTCTGAATTACCTGTCACATGATAATTAGATATGTTCATCAGATTTATATGTTAAAGAAATTATATATATATATACAATACTGCAAAAACATAGTAAGACTAAAGTTTGTCCAACTCTATTCAGGAAGGTCCTTATGCCCCTTTATTCCCAAGCTTCACAAATGTTTTGCTGGCTTCTGCTCCAGTCAAGGTCAACTGGTAACAGCATTAAATCGATGGCCAATGAAGTTCATGGTGGCAGAGAACATGTTGTTTTGGTTAGTGTCAGCCTGTTTTTGACTGGTATACCAGCAAGACACTTCCTCGTTGTCTGCTGTGAAGACTACACCCGAGGGAGAAGTTCTAGCACCTTTAACATTCACTAATACCTTTGCTTGTTTTCCCTCCATTACTATTACACAGGAGTTGGCTGTATACAAGTCAGTACCATCATCTACCTTCTTGATTGCTTCTGATGTATAATCTCACCTCAAAATTATTTTTTAAAAAGCTTTGTAACTAAAATCATTTCAATTATCCTGGGAGAAGCTGGATGCTGGACCTTAAGAAACAACTCTGGAGAGGTGAGCAATAATAGTGTATAGCTGGTATTGAACATGAAGGGGGAGGATTGGTGGTGAAGTGGACTAAGGGTGCCAGAAGACAAGTACCAAATTGTTGGGATGATTACTGTTCTGAATTATAGATTGAAATCTAATACTTCTAGGCCCCTTTCCTTTCCACTTTCCCCCTCTTTTCCTCCCTTGAGATTCTTAACCTTTTGTTCCTCCAGATAAATTTTTTTATCATTCCAGGTCTTTATAAAGTTTGACTGGATTTGTTAGTCCTAGCCCTGCTGGCTTAACTGGTATATATTACTGAATAAGTAAATTAACTTGTGTAATACTGTTTTCGTTTTTATTATATTGGTTTGGCCAACCCATGAGCATTTAATATTTCTCCAATTATTTAGATCTATCTTTATTTTGTATACTATGTTTTATAATTGTGTTCAAATAGTTCCAGTATGTGTCTTGGCAAGTAGACTCAAGAGTATTTTATACTTTCTGTAGTTATTTTAAGTACAATGTCTATCTCTTTCTGTTGAATTTTGTTGGTATTATACAGAAATGCTAATGACTTATGTACATTTACATCATGCCCTGCAACTTTGCTAACGTTTCATTTAGTTTCTTATTTGACTCTCTAGGGTGTCTTAAGTAAATTGGCATCTTAAGTAAAATCTAATTGGTGTCTAAGTAAAATCATCATATCAACAGCAATAATTATTTCCTCTTTGCCTATACCTACTTGTTTTCTCAATGTCTTTTGCTTATCTAATTTCGATAGATAGCATTTCTAGTATTAGACTGAATATTAATGGTGATAGTAGAACAAGGATATTCACTATCACCTATGTTTTCTAGTGTTTTTCACAGAAATGAATGAAAATCTAGTAAAAAGAATTCTGCATCTTTTGATGTATCATATGATTTTGTTGTTCTTGTTATTAATATATTAATTATATAAATAATATGTGATACTATAATGATAAATATATAAAATATAACTAATAAAATATTAATATTTTAATATCAACTACATTTATAATTTTCCTAATACTGAACCAACCCTGCATTCCTGATAAAAATCAACATGGCCATAGCACATAATTTTTATAAGATGTGCCTATAGTCTCCTTGCTAATATTTTATTTTGAAATTTTACATTGATAGTCACTAGGGATATTAGTCTACATTTTTATTTCTGTTTTGAATCACCCTAGTTGATATATAAAGACCATATTTGTATCATGGAAGGAATCTTGATTGGACTCTTTATTTTCTTATTTTTAAAAACACTTTATGTAGTATTGGAATTAATTGTTCTTTAACTATTTCTTTGAATTTGCTTTTAAATTAGTCTGGTCCTGGGCTTTTTCTTTTGGTAATTGGTGTATAGCTTCTTCAATTTTTTTTTCCCTAAGTTTGATTTAAGTCCTCTTATTTCCTGTTCTTTTAATACGAATATTTTATGTTTCTGTAAATGTTCTATTTCATTTAAAGTATCAGTTTTATTGGCATATAACTGGGCAAAATAGTTCTTAACAAATTATTTCATTTCTTTTTCATTGGCAAAGAATTTACTTTTTTCATATTTGATACTAGCAATTTTGTTTTTTCTTTTAAAAAAAATCAAATTAGCTAATCATTTATCTAGTAGTTTTTTCTCCAAAAAAAATTTAGCTCTCAATTTTATTTATTAATTCAATCTTTTCCTTTTCAATATTGCTAATTTCTTCAGGATTTCAATTTTGGTATCTAATTGGTGTCTTAAAATTCATTGCCTTGCTAATTTTTTTTAGTTGTGTGGATAAATGACTGATATGCATATTCTCTCTTTTACTGAAAAGTGTTTGGAGATATAAATTTTCCACTAATGAATGCTTTGGCTGCTTCCCCAAAATTTTGGTATGTTGTCTCACTGTCATTATCTTTAGTGAAAATACTGACCATTTTTATGATTTGTTTTCTGATCAACCCCATTCTTTAGGACTGTTTATGTCCAATCTTTATTTTTTAATCAGTTATTTGTTATTTATTCAGTATTTAGGGTTAGTATGACACTTGATGAACTGGCTGCATCATTGTACATACACAGATCTTTTTATATGATGTAGAAATTTACAACTATTGATACACACACACATATGCATATATAAACAAAACCAGGACCTCTGGAAAGGTGATACATGCTGTAGAGCCCTAATGGAGGGGAGCACAAAGGTAATCAATGCATCAATAAAGTATTACTACTGTATGGTGTTTTGTATCCAGGACTGTTGTCTTCTGGACCTATGGGAACCTGTAGCACCTACATACAATGCAGGTAGTTTATATACCTGTGGGGCACTGGATTTGATTGACACCAGCTACTGAAATTATACCAGGCATATCCAGTACCATATGCAAACAACAACAGGATTTTACAAATAGTAGTCACACCACTCTATTCCCCATTTCTAACTTTAGGAAGAGACTAGAGTGTGTTCACAGGTTTTTTGGTGTTCAATCACTAATCAGAGGAAGGATTTGACCTATTTGAAAAGTACATCATACATAACCCCTTAACCACTGTCATGTTCTCTTGATAGTAAAATGATAGCACGTTAAAAAAAACTTTAAAACTGCAGCTCCTTCTGGATTCCCCAAAGATCTGCAATCTTTTTTAAATGGCTCTCCTCTTCTGGATTCTGGTTTACCTTTACCACATTTGAAATGAATCTTCAGAGCACTTGGTTCTCTTATGGAACATTTACATATTTCTATAATTTTGTGTACATTTATGTTCCCGTCTCCCAAATATGATTATAAGTTCCTTGAGGACAGGTACTATGTCTTATTTATTTTCATGTTGCCCATGTTGCTAAGAACCATGATGCTCAGTTTTTTACTAAATAAATGAATCTATGAAAGAATATTTAACTTCCCATGGTTGTTGAAGAAGCCATTTTTCCAAAAGTCCAAATGCAAACTGGGAGATGATCCCTCAGGGATAGATAAGACTTAGAATGTGTGTCCAGGGGAAAGCAAATACTAGGTGAGTATAATGAAGAACAGCACCATACTAAAGTCCTTTACCAAACTTCAAACACTAACAATAAAAAACAGAGTAGGAAGACAAGGAAACCTAGTCCATCCTATAATAAACAAAGAAAAAATAAACATGTCTGCCTGGTGTGAGGTAGTGGAAATAACACTCCTCTGGAAGTTATGTGAGTTTAATATTAATATTAATTATGACAGTTGAACATTTATGCTATATTTTGTAAAAAACAAACAAAACTAATGAAAACTCAAAATAAGTGAACTCCTTTGTATCTCAAATGGAAAATGCTAAGCAGAAAGCTAGGTGAAAGAACAGACTATCATTCAGTCATGTCTGACTCTAAACGACCCCATAGAACATAGTACGGCAGGCTCTTCTACCCTCCATTATCCGTCCTTTTCCCCCTAGGTCAGTAAGAACAACAATGAAAAAAAGATAATGAGTAAGACATACTGGGCAAGTATATGTGCATATCAGGGCATGTCTCAGATTCTTACATTTCAACCACAGAAATGTCTGTCAGCAATTAGTTCACTTTTACCATTCTGTGCCTTCGTTTCCCTTTATTTGAAATTAAGATAATAATCACTAATTAATAGTAAAAAAGAACTCATATGAAAGTAGTTCTCTGATTATAAGCATATAATCAGAAACATATAACTAATGAGGGTACTTTCCATTTCAGTTTATAAATAAAAGAATCTAACTCACTTGGCAATGACAATATCTTTCTCTTTTAAGGCATCAACCTGTCTCCACTCCGCCCTTCTCAGTTCCATCTCAAGGGTATCATGACTGGCTTGGTGTTCGAGAACTTTGGCTTCCAGCTTCTGTACATGTTCTACATTGGCCTCCTTCACTGCCGTTAGCACTGCATCTTTTTCTCTGGCAAAGCGATCCAGTTCTTCATGTCTGAAAGACAGAAAACCAGAAGGTAAAAAACAGTCTGGCTGGATATCAATTTAAAATCTCTGAGATTCAAGTAGTTCTATTTCTGGATTCCACCAGTCAGAAATGTTTTCCCTCCTATATGGGAATTTCCACACCACTATGCATCTCTCTTGTGGCAGTTGTATTTTATACTGTAATGGTACAGTTTTGAAATAGTATTGTTTTCAGATCTCTCCTAAAATACTTTGTGTCCTTCGAAGCATGAAGTGCAGTATTTTGTAAATAGGAGGCAGTCACTAAAAGGCTCTTACAGATATGTCTTATTACCCTAAATTGGTATCTCAAAGTCTTGATCTGCATTTATTCTACCAAATTTAGAGGAATATAAGGACTAATTTTGAAGACAAAGCTAATGAAAATTCAGCATAAGTTAACTCCTTTGTGTCTCAAATGGAAAATGCTAAACAGAAAGCTTGGCAAAAGAATAGACTGTTCAGTCATTCAGTCATATCTGACTCTTCATGACCCCATAGACCATAGCATGGCAGGCTCTTCTATCCTCCATTATCCCTCCTTTTTCCCCCACTTCTTCCAAAACTGCAATCTGAACACAGTCTTGAGTAGAAGCATATCTATCACAGCCAAGATGGTAGCACAGAAACAAAACTCACCTGAACTCTCCCAATGTTCCCCTCTAAACAACTTTAAAATAACTCCTGAAATCAAATTCTGGAGTGACGGAACCAACAAAAGGTTGGGGTAAACCAATTTTCTAGCCCAAGACAACTCAGGAGCTTGGCAGGAAAGATCTGTTGCACCAGGGGAGTGGTTGGGTCTGAAGCTCAGAAGAGGCCATGCAGCATGCTTTAGAAGCAGTGGCAACAGAGGAAGTAGCATCTTTAGGAGCTCTCACCCCACAGACAGTAAGGGGGGTGAGACAGAGGTTAAAGGGTACTCTCTGCTGGTGCTGGGTTCAGAACACAGTTGCATTGCCCATATGTGGTTCTGGGTCACAGTTCCAGGACTGAAAGAAGAGATTGTACTTGCAGCCACAAGGGAACAAAGGACCTGATCATAGTTCCAGATCCAAGAGGAACACTAGGATTTACAACTGCCGGGGAAAAAGAAACCTTAACCTGGGTTAAGAATAGAGCACATGCCAGGGGAGCAGCAACCACACTTCTCCTCAGAAGTTACACCTCAGAAGCACTGAAAACTTAATAGTACAAAACAGTGGCACAAAAAAACTGAGGCTTGGGACAGTGTCTCCCCACCTCCAGGTGAGCAGAGCCCAACTTTAATGTAAAGTTCAAAGTGAAGAAATAGGCTGGAAAAATGAGCAAAGAACAAAAAAAGAAGAATCTGACCACAGAAATTTATCATGGTAACAAGGAAGATCAAGACATAAACTCAGAAGACAACTATGTCAAAATAGCTACAAACAATGCCTCAAAGAAAAAAACAATGTGGACTGGACACAAACCCAACATGAATTCCTGGAAGAGCTTAAAAAGGATTTTAAAAATAAGAGAGGGAGAAGGAAAATTGGCAAAAGAAATGAGAACAATCAAGAAAATTATGAAAAGAGAGTCAACAGTTTGGAAAACTGGAACAAAAACATACTGAAGAAAATAATACCTTAAAAACAGAATTGACTAAAGGGTAAAAGAGGCACAAAAATTCACTGAAGAAAAGAACTTCTTAAAAAATAGAATTGGTCAAATTGAAGAAAATAATTCCTTAAAAATTAGAATTGGGCAAGTGGAAGCTAATGTCTCTATGAGACACAGCATGACTTCCTTGTAATTATTAAGAGAATTATTAAATTAATATACCTAATGAGGTTTTTTTCTTCGGTGGAAACAACAGAATTGAAGATGTACTTGAAAAAGAAAGAACTGTGAAAAGAAAGAAGTATCTGTCTGAAGAATTCCTTGTTGGGAAGAAATATTTCTGGATTTGTATAATGCAGGGGTCTGGGGAACCACACAAATTAGGGCCACTCTATTTCGTAAAGTATTCTGAAAGACTTTCTGGTAAAGACTGCAAAAAAATTCCAGCCAATTCCAGCTCTACTGAGAATCACCTCAGGAACAATGGAAAATAGTGAGGTAATCCCTGTAGAAAAAAACAAACTACAAAATACCAACTATAAACTCCGCATCTGGATCAGTACCTTGGGGAAGGGGCAGCAGTCTTCTTTTCAAACTCTTCCATCTGGAACTGCAAAAGGATGCAGTGGGCAAAGTCTTAGATCTCTGCCTCAGCATCCACATCCAGCCCATCTTTATCTCCAGCTCTATCAATCCATTCAGGATTGAAGAAAGGATAGACCATGGACCTGGAACAACCTCTCATTTGGGTTTTGCTCTGAGGGGGTATCCAGAGGAAAGGTGGTTCTGCTTCCCATTCCAGGACTACAAAAGGAAGAAGGGCCTAAAGTCATACAGGATCCCAGCCAGGGATTGCAAGGGTGAAGGGCTAAGGCCCATTCACTCCCCACAGGACTAGAATACCCAACGCAGTACAATGCCCTATTCTGCCACTGTGGCAGTTTAATGGTAAGGGAATTTGAAGATCTTTCCCACCCCTTAACGAGCCTCACTTGGAGCCCAACAAGAGAAGCTTGCTTAGGAGAGACTTGCTTTTTTAGGAAGGCACACCTTTTGTTACTTTGTAATTAGGCAGTGGGTCTTGAAGGTTGTAATGTCATCTGACCCTGGAGGAGACTATATATACCTCTGAGGTGAGGTTTTGCTTTGGGGCTCACTTATGGGAAGAGTTGTGTGATTTGGCCAGACGAGACTCTGGGCAGCTTTTGAGCCCCCCCAGCTTTAAAAACCCAGATGTTGTTGTTTCTCTCTCTGGTAAATAACACTTTATGTATGTAATGGTTGGGTTACTAGAAGCCCTGTCTGTTGGTCTGCTGAATTGTGTTTTTTTCCTGTCTGTTTTTTGTCTGCTTGTAATTTCTGTTTGTATTTTCTCAAGTTCAAGGTGCTGACTTTTTCCCCTGAACTAAGTGAATGATATATGTTTGATTAAAGTAAAATTGTTAGCCCTTTTTGACTTGCTTTCCTTCAGAAAAGCAGACCAAAGAACCTGTACTAGCAGCCATCCTGGGTATGCTAAGGTGCTTGCTGTTACAGGAAGGGAAGCAGAACTAGGGCCCACTTACTCCATCCAAGATGTGGAGGTAGCAGACTCTATCTCTGATATAGAATCTCAGTCCAGAATTTTGGCAAGATAGTAAAAACAGAAATTTCCATGATCTCAGACAGCCTGACTGTTCTACCCAGTATATAAAGACTGGAATCCTATACTCAGTCAACCAAAAGAATCACACAACCTATCAAGAATCCATCCACCTCAGCATCACAGACCATGATGGCTAGAAGAGAGAGGGCCAAGGAGCCATTTTCAGGCTGGCCTACGACAATCCTACTCAAGGCAAAGGACTCACTAAAAGAAGAGATAGTAGTGTGGCTTCTTATAGCCCTACAGTCTCTCACCTTGCCCTGTAATAAGGAACAATAACTCCAAGATTGTAGAATCAAGAGAATTTTGAGAGAAGTAGTGAGGAAGGAGATATCACAGCCATTCCTAGAAGGCAGGCTAATGACATGAACACACAACAGAAAATTCCTGATGCAATGAAGAAATACTATGGATTAAGAGACTCTCAAGATAAAATTCAAAAGAAGACAAAAATTCCAGAAGAATCATAAGTAAAACTCACCTTCCTCACCTTTGTTACTCACCACTTCAAGGGTCAATGGAAGAAATAAAACAAGAGATAAAGAATGAAATAAGAGTTGGCATGGCGTAGTAGATAAAGCATTGGACTTTGAGTCAGGAAGATCTGGATTCAAATTTGGGAACTGTGTGACCCTAGGCAAGTCACTTCACCTCTCTGGGCCTTAGTTTCTTCATTTTCAAAATGAGGAAGTTGAACTTAATGATGTATAAGGACTCTTCTAGCACTGAATCTATGATCCTATGAAATTAGAGTAGTTGAGGATTAACTCGGAAGCAAAAAAAAAAAACCCAGCTAAGAACAGAAGGATAAACTTACCAAACTAGTAGATGTCTTGAAATAGAATGGAGCAAATACAACTTAATGATACAATGAGATAACAAAAAATAATAGAACAAAGTCAAAAGCTGAAAAATTAGAAAGCCATGTAAGACATCTACAATCAAAATCAACTCACCTAGAAGTTAGGATGAGGAAAATTAATAAAAGAACTACTGAATACCCTGAAAACTGTTACAAAAAAATTAAATAAATAATAAGAGAAAACTATCTAGGACTATTAGAACCAGAGTGTTAAGTGGCAAAAATTCCAAATTTAACATACCCAGAAGCATTACTACCCAATTCTAGAGCTTCCAGTTCATAGAAAAATATCACAAGTAGTCAAGAAAAAATATATCAAATACCAAAGTATTACAGTCAAAATCATAAAAGATTATGCAGCAATTATTAGAGTGTAAAATGTGATATACAAAAAAGGAAAAGGCATCATCAAGAATAAATCATCCTACAAAGCTGAGCATAATTTTGATCAAATACTCAAATACATCTGTGATCTCATCAATTTCCTTTTCAAGCTCCTTACAAGGATGTAAATCACAATCCATCCATGCCTAACTGTCTTGTGCGACTCTTATGACATTGTCCTATAAATTCACCACAGAGTATCCTATCCACCCAATGTACCAGAAGGCCATGCTAGATTTTTTCTGACATTGAAAAGGTTCACTCTGGCTGTTCACTGATCCTCACCTTTATTTACCATGTGATCAGTTCATTTTCTCCTCCTATCATCTATTCCCTTGATGACAGCTTTTACTGCAGTTCTTTGAAGTTTCTCATTGGTTCTATGTTGTTACCCATTTACATCCACTAAGTGTCTTTCCATTGTTCCCTATGTAACATTGATTTTTAATTCTTCAGAGACTGTTATACTTCCATGTCTAGCTATCCTAGTAAAATACTCATATTTAAAAGGATAGTTATGCTCTTCCAGAGGAGGCGGAGCCAGGATGGTGGTGTAGAAGCAACAAGGTTCTGCAGCTCCCACATAGTCACCTCAAATACCCATAAAATATGACTCTAAACAAATTTTAGGGCTCCAAAACTCACAAAAATACACCTTGCACTAAAGGTACCTCAGCAGGAAGGGCTCATTGCAGTGTGCTGGGAGCCAAAACCA
>JAQQSU010020539.1:0-10022 GCA_028627135.1 Pseudochirops cupreus | reverse complement strand
ATTTTATTTTTTAAACATTATCCCTTCCTATTCAATTGATCCTGTGCCCTCTGTCTATGTATACCTGTCTACATATGTATTCATATGCACATATACCCTCCTATATAGACATATACGTATATATACATATATATATATATATGCATTTATATTCCCTTCAACTATCTTCATACTGAGAAAAGTTTCATAAGTTACAACTATCATTTTTCCATGTAGGAATGTACATATAAATTCAACTTTGATAAGTTCCTTATGATTTCTTTTCCCTGTTTACCTTCTCATGCTTCTCTTACTTCTTGTATTTGAATGTCAGATTTTCTGTTCAACTCTGGTTTTTTCATCAAGAATGCTTGAAAGTCCTCTATTTCCTTAAATGACCATATTTTTCCCTGAAACATTATACTCAGTTTTGCTGCGTAGGTGATTCTTGCTTTTAATCCTAGTTCCTTTGACCTCTGCAATATCATATTCCATGACCTTCAGTCCTTTAATGTAGAAGTTGCTAGATACTGTGTTATCCTGATTGTGTTTCCACAATATTGAAATTGTTTCTTCTTCGCTGCTTGTAATATTTTCCCCTTGATCTGGGAACTCCAGAACCTGGCTGTAACATTCCTAGGAGTTTTCTTTTTGGGATCTTTTTCAAGAGGTGATCAGTGAATTTTTTCAATTTCTTTTAGGGTAATTTTCCTTGAGAATTTCTTGAAGGATGATTTCTAGGTTCATTTTTTGATCATGGCTTTCAGGTAGTCCAATCATTTTAAAATAATCTCTCCTGGATCTGTTTTCCAGGTCAGTGGTTTTTCCAATGAGTTATTTCACATTGCCTTCTATTTTTTCATTTGTTTGTAACTGTTTAATAGTATCTTGATTTCTCATAAAGTCATTAGCTTCCATTTGTTCCAGTCTAATTCTGAAGGAATTATTCTCTTTACTGAGCTTTTGAAATTCTTTTTCCATCTGCCAAATTTGGCTTTTTGAGGCATTCTTCTCCTCATTGGCTTTTTGGACCTCTTTTGCCATTTGAGTTAGTCTATTTTTTAAGGTGTTATTTTCTTCAGCCAAGTTGTTGGCTCTCTTTTCATGATTTTCTTGCATCATTCTCATTTTTCTTCCCAATTTTTCTTTCACTTCTCTTACTTGATTTTCAAAATCCTTCTTGAGCTCCTCCGTGGCCTGTAACAAGTTCATATTTTCCTTGGAAGCTTTTGGTGCAGGAGTTCTGACTTCATTGTCTTCCTCCCATTCCATGGTTTGATCCTTTTTGTCCCCAAAAACAGAATCTCAGGTGTGATGGCTGTGCTTGCTTTGCTTTCTTTGCTTGCTCATGTTGCCACTCAATTATTTGACTTTTGAGCTCTTTGCCACGGTAGAATCTGCTTCCAGAGAGGAGAGCTTTGTCCCAAATTACTGGGGTTTTCACAGCTGCTGGAGCTGTTAGTTGGGTGCCCTCTCTGCCGCCCCCCCCCCCCACACTCTGGCTCATTGGTCATGCTCCCTGGGACCACCACCCAAGACAGCAATCCAGATCCAGGCAGGGTAAGGCAAGAGCAGTTACCCTCTGAATGTCCTCTTGGACCCCTACAGTCTGTAGGCCGGGAGCTCTGAGGCAGCCATGCGGCTGTGGCTGCATGGCTGCCACATGTCCGCGACTTCTCGCTCCCGGGGAGGGGCCAAACCACACTCCATCCCCTCCTGTTGCGATAGCAATCTTCACTGACCTTTTACTTTGTGTTTGTCATTTATGGGTTTACAATTCTGGAAACCACCACAGCTGCTAGTGATCCACTCTCCCAGCGTCCTCTCCAGCGACTGCTGGTCAGCCACCCTGGTAAAACTGCTGGCTCATGTGGGGCTGGGCTCTGCTCGCAGCACGCTGCAACGAAGCCTTCCTGCTGGGCTGCCTTCGGCATGAGATTTATTTCTCTCCGTCACTTTGTGGGTTCTGGAGCTCTAAAATTTGTTTGGAGTCGTATTTTATAGGCATTCGAGCTGGTTATGGGGGAAGCCCATGGATATTTTCTGCTCCTACGCAGCCATCTTCACTCCGCCCCCCTCCTTAACTTCTGTCTTGTTTATTTTTTAGTTAGATTTCTTTCTAGGCATGTAAATGGTAAATTGAAGCCTCCTACTATTATAGTTTTGCTGTCTACTTCTCCCTTTACCTCGTTTAACTTTTCCATTAAGTATTTAAATGCTATTTATGTGCCCTTTGGCACATATATGTTTATTGTTGATATTAATTCATTGTCTATGGTATGTTTCAGAAAAATGTAGTTTTCCTCTTGACCACTCTGTCTGAAATCATGATTACTACTCCTGTCCTTTTTACTTCAGTTGAAGCATGTAAATATTGCTGTAGCTTCTTATTTTCAATCCTGTATGCATTTTTTCTGTTTTAAGTGTGTTTGTTATAAGCCACATGTTGTTGAATTCTGGTTTTTAATCTATTTTTCCATCCTCTCCTGTTTCATGGTTGTATCCATGTTCACAGTTCTGCATTGTGTATTTCCCAACCGCAAGTAACTTGTACTACAAGCAAACGATATATACTTGAGTATTAGAGCAATAGTGACAATAATAGTACTTATATAATCTCTTTTGGTTTGCAAAATGTTTTGCAGATATCTCATTTGATCCTTATAGAAACCCTATAGATGCTGTTATTGTTCCCAGTTTTACAGATGAGGAACCTGAGGCGAACAGAGGTTAAGTGACTTTTCCAGGATCATACAACTAATGTGTCTGAGGCTAGATTTGAATTTAGGTTTCCTTAACCCCAAGTCCAGTGCTTTGTCTACTATTAACACCTAGCTGCAAGATCACATCTTATCTTTATAACTCTTCATGCTTATGGATTTTAGTATTTTAATGTGACTGTAATATACAAATGCACAATCATATTAAGATTATTGTTTGCCACTGGGTTGAATAAAATCTGGTATTTTCAGAATGTAGTGTCAACTTAAGAGCTTTGTCCATTACATTCAAACTAATTAAAAAAAACAAAACACATTTTTCATTCTCTTTGTGGAATCATGGGCTCCTTCACTAAAAATGACCACCTATCCCACTTGATAAGGTAATTTTAGGCTCTTTAATGCAATTTTAAAATAAATTACTGTGCATAGTTTTAATTTTCACTAGATGTCTTAATTTGACACATACTCAGATGGAATTCTGCCTTGATGGCAGTGATTGGTGACATTATTTGGGAGAAGGGACCAGATTTTTAAAAGCAGTCTTATGTCTACTAATATGCAAGTGTAAAGGAACCAGTGAACAAAACTTTGAGTCATAGTAAACTTCTAAAGATCATAATTATTGAATTTATTGTAGTCTGAGGGTTAGAACTCGAGAGACCAGAATCCCTGAGTTCCATTCCAATTTTCTTTGCTTTATATATGAATATATTATTTACTCATACCTTTATATATCCATGTAATTAAGAAAGTAGTATTGCTTATCTCACAAGAATCTTAAGGCTTATTAAGTTATATCATATAGAAATTGTTCTTGATCACTGAAAGGTCAAAAATTTTAACCTATATTGTGTATGTAAATGTAATATTTAGCACTAGTTTGAACCAAGACTAAGTAGTTTTTATACAGAGAAGTTAGTGCCTTTATCTTAGATTTGTGGAAGAGGCATTCTGATAGCAATTTTTGCATGGTTCCTACTAGTGTTAGGATTATGGGTCACATGAAATCATCCAAGAATTCTAGATTTAATGACAATAATGGATTAAGCCTTTTTCTTTTTTGAAATACTTTTATTTCTTATTTATTTAGTGTTCTATTTTTCCCCAGTTACATGTAAAAATAATTTTCAGCATTTGTTTTTAAAACATATAGAGTCCCAAATTCTCTCCCTTCCTCCCTCCCCCCTATTGAGAAGGCAAGCAATTTGATATAGGTTATACATGTGTTGTCATGCAAAATGTATCCATAATCGTCATATTATGAAAGAAAAAGTAGACCAAAAAACAACAAAAAACACTCAAGAAAAATAGAGTAAAAAAAAAAGTATGCTTCAGACACCAACAGTTCTTTCTCTGGGAATGGATAGCAGTTTTCATCATAAGTCCTTCAGAATTGTCTTGGATCATAGTATTGCTGAGAATAGCTAAATTGTTCACAACTGATCATCTTACAATATTACTGTTACTTTGTACATAGCACATTTCATTTTACATTATCCCATGGAAATCTTTTTTCTGAGAGCATCCTACTCATCATTTCTTAGAGTTCAGTGGTGTTCCATCATAATCACATCACAACTTGTTCCACCATTCCCCAATTGAAGGGCATCCCCTCAGTATTTTTGTACATTTAGTCCCTTTCCCTTTTTGTTACTTTTTTTTTTTATTTCTTTTGGGACACAGATATTGCTAGGTCAAATGCTATGCATGGTTTTATAGTCCTTTGGGCATAGTTCCAAATTGTTCTACAGAATGGTTGAATCAGTTCATAACTCTATCAAGAATGCATTAATGTCTCATTTTCCCCACATCACCTCCAACATTTGTCATTTACCTTTTCTGTCATGTTAGCCAATCTAATAGGTAAGGGGTAGTACCTTAGAATTATTTTAATTTGTATTTCTTCAATCAGTAGTGTTAGAGTGTATTTTCATATAACTATAGATAGCTTTGATTACTTCATCTGAAAACTGAGCATGCCTTTTGATCATTTATCAGTTGGGGAATGTCTCTTATTTTTATAAATTTGATTCAGTTCTCTGAGAAATAAGGCCTTTATCAGAGAAACTTGCTTCAAATTTTTTTTATGGTTACTGTTGCTGTTTCCCTCCATCCTGTTCTCACCCCCATTTATCCTATTCTCTCTCCTTTTACCCTGTCCCTCCTCAAAAATGTTTTGCTTCTGCCTACTCCCTCCCCCAATCTGTCCTCTCTTCTATCACCTCCCCCCCTTCTCCTCCTCCTTTCCTGTGGGTAAATTTCTATACCCAATTGAGTGTGTATGCTATTCCCTCTTTGAGCCAATTCTGATGAGAGTAAGGTTCTCTCAGTCCCCCTCAGCTCCCCTCTCTTCCCCCTCTACTGTAAAAGCTTTTTCTTTTGTGTGAGATAATTTATCCCATTCTGCCTCTCCCTTTCTCTGTCTCCCAGTACATTCCTCTCTCACCCCTTAATTTTCTTTTTTAGACATCATCCCCTCAACTCAGACCTGTGTCCTCTGTCTGTATATACTCCTAACTGCCCTAATAATGAGAAAAGTCTTATGAGTTACAAATATCACCTTCACATGTAGGAATGTAAACAGTTTAAAATTATTAAGTCCCTTTTGATTTCTCTTTCTTGTTTACCTTTTTATGCTTCTCTTGAGTCTTGTATTTGAAAGGCAAACTTTTCATTCAGCTTTGGTCTCTTCATCAAGAATGCTTGAAAGTCCTCTATCTCACTGAATGTTCACTTCCCCCTGAAGGATTATACTCAGTTTTGCTGGGAAGGTGATTCTTAGTTGTAGTCCTAGCTCCTGTGCCCTCCAGAATATTATATTGTAAGCCTTTTGATCCTTTTAATGTAGAAGCTGCTGAATTATGTGTTATCCTGACTGTGATTACACCGTACTTGAATTGTTTCTTTCTGATTGCTTGCAATATTTTTTCCTTGACCCAAGGAACTCTGGAATTTGGCTATAATATTCCTGGCAGTTTTCATTTTGGGATCTCTTTCAGGAGGTGATCAGTGAATTCTTTCAGTTTCTGTTTTACCTTCTGGTTCTAAACTATCAGGTCAGTTTTCCTTGATAATTTCTTGAAAGGGGAGGCTCTTTTTTTTGATCATGGCTTTTAGGTAGTCCAATTTTTTTTTTTTTGCCTTTTGGAGGGGAAGGGCAGGGCAATTGGGTTAAGTGACTTGACCAAGGTCACACAGCTAGTAAGTGTTAAGTGTCTGAGGCCAGATTTGAACTCAGGTCCTCTTGACTCCAGGGCAGGTGCTGTATTCACTGTGCCACCTAACTGTCCCTAGTCTAATAATGTTAAAATGATCTCTCTAGGTTCTATTTTCCAGGTCACTTGTTTTTCTAGTGAGGTATTTCACATTGTCTTCTGGTTTTTCATTCTTTTGTTTTGATTTTTTTCTGATTTTTTTTTTCAGATTTTTTTCTCATTTTTAAGGAATTATTTTCTTTGGTGAGCCTTTGGATTTTCTTTTCCATTTGGTCAATTCCGTGTTTTCAAGTCATTCTTCTCCTCATTGGCATTTTGGACATCTTTTACCATTTGGCCTAGTCTGTTTTTTAAGGTGCTGTTTTTTTTCAGTATTTTTTTTGTGTTTCCGTTACCAAGCTATTGACTCTTTTCTCATGATTTTCTTACATCAGTCTCATTTCCCTTCCCAATTTTTCTTCTACCTCTCTTAATTGATTTTCGAAATCCTTTTTGAGCTCTTCTATGGCCTGAGACCAATTTATATTTTTCTTGGAGGCTTTGGGTAAAGGAACTTTAAATTTGCTGTCTTCTGAGTGTATGTTTTGATCTTCCTTGTAACCATATTAACCTTCTGTTGACAGAATTTTTTTTTCAGTTGTTTGCTCATTTTCTCAGCCTATTACTTGAATTTTAACTTTTTGCTAAAATAGGGCCAGAGTCGAGGGCATACTGTCCCAAACTTCAGGTGTTTTGTGCAGCTTTGTTTAGAGATACTTCTAGGGACCTATAAAATTTTAGTTCTTCCAAGATGGTATTATCTAAGGAGAGGTGTTTATCACTCTTCTGGCCTGTTTTCTGGTCTGTGAGTGATGACAAGCACTCTTTTCTGCTCTGGAACTTTGAGGAGGGTCCTGCTGCACTGCAGCTACAAGCTCTGCTATGCTAGTGTTCCTCCTTGCTCTGGAACTGCCACCCAGGATTGAGACTCAGATCTGAGTATGGGCAAAGCAACAGTCTTGCCTCAGTGCAAGTAAAAAGACCCCTGAAATTTCCTTCTAACCAGTTGTTCATCCCCCTTACTGTCTGTGGGTTGAGAACTCTGGAAGCAGCTGTTGCTGCTGCTGCTGTAGCTGCTGGTTTAGTCACTCCCAAGGCCTGCTTCTGGTTTGCTGGGGCCCAAGCTGTGCTGGTGTGGCCTGTGCTGGACTGTGCTCCACTCTCACCTAGGTGCAACAGATCTTTCCTGCCAAACTCTCAAGTTGTCTTAGGCTGGAAATTTGTTCCAGTCTGTCTTTTTATGGGTTCTATTGCTCTAGAATTTGTTTAGAGTCATTTTCAAAAGTTATTTGGAAGGGTTTGGGGAAGAACTCTGGTGAGTTCCTGCCTTTGTTTTGACACCTTTGCTCTACCTCTTAGATTAAGCCTTTTTCAGGAAAGCTTCATTAAATCTAGGAGATTAAGAGCCACACTAAGATACCCCAGGCTAATTACTATTATTTTGGAAGAGAGAAGAGTTGATACATTTAAAGATTGGATGGTGAAGTTGATGTTGTCCATTGGCAAATTTGAAAAAACAGAGAAAGTCAAGAATTTAAGATATTTACATATTTTTAATGTTCAGTAAAAAACCAAAATGAATATTACTTAATCAGCTCATAGTATCATTAGCTATTTTAGCTATCATATCATTCATTGGGTTGCAGTATGCTAAAACTTCCTTTTAAAAAAATGAATTGATATCTAACCCTATTTTCCCCGAACCTAGGGATGGGGAACCTATGGCCTCAAGGCCACATGTGGCCTTCTAGGTCTTCAAGTAGATTTGACTGGATTCAGTCAAAGGGCCACACTTTAGAACCTAGAGGGTCATATGTGACCTTGAGGCTGCAGATTCCTCACCCCTTCCCTAACTTGTACTTGTGACATTTGTTTTTTAATTCTTTTAAGATTTTACACTTACCTATTAGGTGGGCAGTTCCATTTATTTTCTAAACTATATATATCCTCCCTGTAAATGGACAGTAAACCATGATACAATTATGCCGCAATAGCTTAGTGAGTCACATAGAGGGCTATTCAAGACATTACTTGTGGATTCTGGGGAATTCTGATAGCTCCATTTTAGGCACAATGATAGCTGACCTGTATAATCCTGTGAAGTTTACTTCTGGGTTATTCTAAGTTTGGCCTAAAATAAGCTGGTTCAATAATTTCAGGCTTAAGGGCTAAAATGTAATAAAAAGCTCTCACAGATCATAAAATAAAATTAAAACCAACCTCACTAATAATAGATCAAAAGAATCCATTTTTAAAAGTGTCAAAATAAATCACATCCTGCAGAATTAGCATAGCAGACAATCAGCTAGATCGGGAAAATGTACCTAGAGGGCAGCAATAACTCAGATGAAGCTTCTAGCTTCTCCATATGCTAAGCCTTTTTATACTTTCTCCACCAGACTCTCCACTCCTTTAAAGAACCAGTCCAACACCTACAGCTAGAGTTGTGCCTGATTTCTAAAGTTTAGGGCAGGGCTGCTGAGAAAGGAAGAGGAAAGGGGTGAGGATAAAAAGGTAAGTAGGAAGAGGTTCTTGCTGAGGCCACTGCAGGAATGCCATCCTCAACAGTGCACAGACACAATAGCCTGGCTATCCCTCCCTGGCAAAAGCCCCCTGGACAAAACAAGCACAACTCTAATGACATTGTATCACTTGCTGACAAGGTCCCAAAATTTTTTAGGGGACCTTCCATTACTAAAATATACCTACTACACCAGTAAAGGAAATCCCAGGATGTCTACAATCCTAACATCCTTTAGCACTCCTGCTTGGCCATCAGCCTATTTAATTCAATTGAATTAGAATTTATTAAGCAGTTCCAATATGCAAAATACTATGGTAGGCACTGGTGATACAAAGACAAAAAGTAACTCAGACTTAATAGAACTTTCATCCTATGGTCTACTGCCAAATGTCCACAAATGTGTATATCATAAGACAAGGAGTAAGTGGAACAAAGGAGAGTACTATCTAGGAAAATTTGGAGAGAGAAGACTTTCAGCTGTGTCTTGGTGGGGATTAGTTAGAATTGGAGAATCAGAGGTTTCACAGAGGAGGTGGCAACTGGTCAGGTGATTTAAAAAAGAGAAGGAACTTATAATTCAAAGATGAGGAAGTACGTTCCAGGCTTAATAGGTGGCTTACATGAATACATGGAAGTAGGAGTTTGGCTGAGTGTGAGGCACAGCAGCGGGAGTTGTAGTCCAATTTGATTGGAATGGAGAATATGTGAAATAGAGTAATATGAAATAAGGCCGGAAGGTCAAGTAAGATTGTAAAGGGCTTTAGATGCAAGGCTAAGAAGATTGCATTTTATCCTCTGTGCAGTAAAGAACGACGTCAGTTTTTGTGTGTGTAAATGACATGGCCAGGCCTATCCATGATGAAGATTATTTGTGCAGCTGTGTGGAAGATAAATTGGAGAGGGAAGAGACAGGAAGGAAGCAGGGAGTTCAGTTTAGAGGGTAGTGCAGGAGTCCAACTGAGGGGTGGTGGGGGCCTGAGACAGGATGGTAGCAGGCTAAGCACAGAAAAGTAGGTAGATGAAAGAGATGTTATGGCTGTAGAATCTTGGCAACTGACTGTGTATTGGAGGTGAGGGAGAAGGAAAAGTCAAAGATGATAGGAAGGTTTTGAGCTGAGGTGCCTGGAAGTGTGCCAGTACCCTTAATATAAATATAGAAGTTAGGAGGGAGGCAGGTTGAAAGGAGATGATTAGTTTCATTTTGGATATATTGTGTTTAAAATACTAGTAGGACATCCAAGTCCAACATGAGTTGAAAATGTGTGACTATCATTCATTAGAGACATTAGTGCTGTATCTGTCATTTTTAGAGTTATCCCTAATATTTGAAACCATGAATTGATGGAGATCAGTAGGTGTTGAAAGGGAATAGAAGGTAATCCAGGAAAGAGCCTTGGTGGGGTTGGGAGTGGTAATCTACATTTAGAGGATAAGGGGAGGGTGTTAAGCCAGGGAAAAAAATGAGTTCAGATGGATTTGAAGAGAACCAATAGGGAGCAGTTTCAAGGATCAGTCAGTTGGTCAATCAATAAACATTTAGTA
>JAQQSU010020538.1:0-10022 GCA_028627135.1 Pseudochirops cupreus | reverse complement strand
GAAGCATGAGAAGGTAAACATGGAAAAGAAATCATAAGAAACTTATCAAAGTTGAACTATTTACATGCCAACATGGAAAAACCAATAATTGTAACTTATGAAACTTTTCTCAATATGAGGATAAGTGAAGGGAATACAAATGTATGTATACATGTACATACACATATGTCTATATAGGAGGGTTTATATATGCGTGTGAACACTTATCTGAGTATGTGTATATATGAGTACATAGAGTGTGAAATATTAGCAAAACACTTTGGCAATTTTGTCTCAGATGTAAACCTAATCCTCTCATTTCTTAATAATCAATCAGTCAAAAAAAAGTTCTAATAAGTGCCTGCTATATGTCAAGCACTGTGCTAATCACTAAGGATACAAAGAAAGAAAGAAGACTTTCCTGCTCTAAAGTACATCACACTCTGATGGGGTAGACAACATGGAAACAACTATATGCAAGCCAGCAATATATTGTCTAAATTGGAAATAATGAACAGAAGGAATGCACTAGAATTTAAGGGGGATTCGGAAAGGCTTCCAATAGAAAGTAAGGTTTTAGTTGGGACTTAAAGGAATCCAGGAGGTAGAATGAGGAGACAGTAGGATAGATGGATGGATAGATGGAGAGAGAGAGAGAGAGAGAGAGAGAGAGAGAGAGAGAGAGAGAGAGATATGTAGGTAGATAGGTAGATAGAGAAAGATAAGGAGAAATATATACATACATATACATATTTTCATTAAGAAACAAAAAATATGTGTTACAAAGTTGGGGCTTTGTAAAAAACAACCTATTATTAACTTGCTAACTATTATTCATGCCACTTGTAAACCCAGTAACATCTTTCTATAGGAGTTCAGTCATTTTTCTATTGTGTCTGAGTTTGTGACCCCATTTGGGGGTTTCTTGGCAAAGATACTGGCGTGGTTTGCCACTTCCTTCTCCAGCTCATCTTACATATGAGGTAAGCGGAGTTATGTGACTTACCCAGGGTCACACAGCTAGTAAGTGTCTGAGGCCAAATTTGAACTCAGGAAGATGAGTCTTCTTGACATCAGGCCTAGCTCTGTATCCATTGTGCCACATAGCTGCCCCTAGTAACATTTATGTGGCTTTTATTGATTATTGAAAGGCCTTTGACTCAGTTCATTTTCATTACTGCTTCATATACTAAAATTATATGAATTAGAACTGAGTATAGGGGAAATGTTTGTAGAAGATTTTTCTGTATTTAAAATATGTAACCAATACAATGATGTCATAAACAATTAATATAAAATGTAGCATGTTTCAGAGAGACAATTTAAGCTTGTTAGGATTCTTCTTAACATTATTATCCCTAATAAATAGAACTGCATATAGATTCCAAATGGAAGTCATACCAAAATATCTTGTTAATTAAGTGATGTGCATGAATAACACTAATGAAAAACTCATTAAACAACTTCTTCAACTTCTGCAATCTTTCTTCATTAATATCAAAATATTATTTGAATTCAATAAGTATAAAATTCTTAATGTACATCAAAGAAAAATAGATACTGATGGTTTTGTTCTTAAATCTGGAAGTCAAACTGAAGGGATGACTGAAAACAGTACATAGAAAATGTTTTTTCCCAGCAAAATATATATGGAGGGTTTGTTAATTAGTTAATTGTGTCAATTATTAATTGCTTTTTTTCACCATATCCCCTTTGAACTGTTCTCTCTCTCTCTCTCTCTCTCTCTCTCTCTCTCTCTCTCTCTCTCTCTCTCTTTCCCTCTCTCTCTCTCTCTCTCCCTCTCTCTTTCGGTCTCTCTGTCTCTGTCTCTGTCTCTGTCTCTGTCTCTCTCTCTCTCTCTTTAGTTCCTGGTATATTTTTTACAAAGAAGAATAGATAGAAAGAAAAGGAATTGTATCATCATAAGAAATCTATAATTGAAATGGAAGTGGTTCCGTTCCTCTATCCTTTCTTTCTTTATCAAGACAGACCATCATCACAGATTTTATACTTTTTCTCTCAATTTAATCATTTACTGATCCACTCTCCAAATTTTAAGTTTGTTTTATTTGTGACTATCCCCTTACCAACACTAGCCCTTCCCTCTTAAACCTCTTTCTTCTCTCTCCCTCTTCTTACCTATTTCCCTGATTACTGCACTTCTATCCCAAATTGGGGTGTGTCTGTGTGTGTGTGTGTCTGTGTGTGTGTGTGTGTGCACATATATGCACATGCACATTGATGATAATTCAACTATCTTTTGTGTATTTCAGATGAGTGAGGTGGATAAAATGCTATCTTACCCCAAATCCTCTTCAAAAGTTATATATTCTTCTTATGATACACTCCAATTATGAGAAATAGTAAGTTTCTCCCCCTTAATTGTTCTTAATTGACTATTTCTTTTGAAAATCCATTATCTGGGTGACATTTTCTACTTTTTATTCTAATCTATTTTTTCTTCTTCCAATTTTTTTGACTATTCTTTTGACTATTTTCTCTACTCTCTTAAAACCAATAAAAAAAAACATTTCCAAGTCAGTGTTTGTCCTTTTTTTTCTCTGTGGCTTCTGACAGTGAGATTCTACTTGTTTCTTCTACACCTACTAGAATGTAAACTATTCATCATTATTCAGTCTCCTGATTGTTTAAATGTATTTGTGTTCCTATGTTTATCTTGTCTCCAGCATTTAAGTTTCAAGTTGTGTTTTTTCCCCATTGGGAACACTGGAAAAATCTTGTTTTTTTTCCTATTTAAGGTCCCTCTCTACTTATAGAATTATACTTAATTTTGCAGGATATTATTTTTGACAGCAAGATGTTTTCTGAGAAGATCGTGTTCAAAGATTGCCTCCTCTCGACCCTATTTCCAGCAGTCTTATATGGTCCTTACTCTTGTTCCTTAATGTTTGAATACTTCCTGGATGGTTGCAGAATTTTTTCATTTAACCTGGAAGTTTTATATTTGGGCTTTATATTCCTGGGTGTTTTCAGTTTGGGGTTTACTTCAGGAAACGACTGATAGATTCCTTCTGTTTTTGCTTTGTTCTCTGGTTCCAATATGTTTGAAGATTTTTATGATTTCTTGATGTATGATATCAAGGTTTTTGTATGGTTATGGCTTTGAAGAAATCCAATTATCCTTAAATTATTCTGTCCTTGATTTATTTTCTAGGTCACTTTAAAAAAATAATAGATACCTTATATGTTCTAATTTTTTTCTGTCTTTTGACTTTGTTCTAATATTTCTTGTTTCATGGAATTATTGAATTTTATTTGATTCATTCTTTTTTCATGAAAATCCATTATCTGGGTGACATTTTCTACTTTTTATTCTAATCTATTTTTTCTTCTTCCAATTTTTTCCCTTAAGAAACCTAATTTCATTTTTCTTTCTTGCTTCATTTCCTTAATTTCTTCCTGGAGTCCTTGTAACCAGTTCATCCTTTTCTTTGAGTATCTAATTAGACTTAATGTGGAATTATTCTCTTCTTCTAGAATTACCTCTCAGGTTTCTCCTAACCAATAGCATTTCTTCATTGTATTTACAATTTTCTTTTGTCATTCATATCTCTAGGCTCAATTTCCAGGTTAGGAATTTGTAAAAGGGTCAATCTCTGCTTCTTTCTATATTAGAAAATGAAATAAGCAAGCTCTTCCTGGTCCTATCCTTTCTGCAGATTGGATGTCACTATCCTATCACAGTTCTGGATAGAATGACTAGGATCTGTCCCTCTCCCTGCCAAAATCTCTGGCTTATGTCTCTGTTTTATGGTATCCTAACAATTCTACTGACCTCATCCTATTTCTATCTCCTATCCTGGCTCAGTCACCATTCAGTATGTCCATCCTATGCTGCAGCCCTGATAGGCAATTAGATGATATCAGAGATAGTACAGTAGTACTATGCAGGCCTCCTAAAATCCCTTGTATGAACTTTCCAAGTGCTGTCACTCACAAGAAAATGACTTTGTCTCCTGTTACAGTTCTAACAGGAGTATTAGTTTGGGGCCTCTTGGTATGGTTCAGTGCACACATCACCTAGCCCAATGTCTCCCTTCTCAGTAACCTATTGGTTCTTTGTTGAAACTTTGACAAACCAGTACTCAAAATCACACTGGATTCTAGTCTTGTTTACCATTTATTAGGTTGACTTCCACACCCATCATGTTCATCACATCCATCATCTGAATATCTTTAGGCCTTAGGACTCATTTACTGGAGACAGCCACTTTCTTCCCCCTCCACATTCTTTACCCTGATCCCTAGAATATTTGCAAGCTTCCAGCCATCCTCTTGTAATATCCTGAATTAGAGAGTGGATCTTACCAGTATTTCTATTTGAATTTCTTAAACATTATTCACTCTAGTGTTCTTTTAAATCTTTGCTAAAGTGGTGTCAGGGAAGTTGCACTGGATAAGAACTTTGATGTAGTCATGTTCACCAGCAGTTACTTTATACTACATCCTGCACATAAATCATAATTTCTAATATTTTGCATTCTACTCATAATGACTATGTGCCTTCTAGTTAACCTTTGAGTAGCCTAAATTTTTATTCTTTTTAAATTATGGTGTTATATGCTTTGCTACTATACAATATCAACAGAGGTATGTTGCTTTTTAAAAGACAGACTTCTGAATAACGAATTTAGGATTATTGAAAGACTTGAAAAAATTCCCAAATGCAATGCAGCCTAATATCACCCACTAATTCAATTATAGGCTCAGATTTTTGTCCATCTGAATGTCAATTCATATGTACTTATGGACTTCTGGTAGACTGTCTTTCTGTCCAACTATAAGCATAATCTGACCTAAACTATTTTTTTGGATTGTCCTTAGATATAATTCAAAGGGCCCTATAGAGTTATATACAATGAACACAATGTCATCCACAAAGAGGAGTAGATGGAGAATTTTTCCACTAATGAATAATCCCTCTTCCATTTGGATTCGTGAAGGGTATCTCTATAAAGCTGGGAGCATCTTTGGTGAATAAAGTTCCCCATGTCACTACCAAAAAGAAATTGTTATACAATATTACATAAATCTGGAGAATTTGTGCTGCCTGAAAACCCCTATCTTTGTTTCCTATAACTAAATTAATACTCTATGTATGATAAAAGTCTCCTTGGGACATTTTTAATAACTTCAGAAATATAAACTTGTCAAAGACTTCCGGAAAGTTAAAATAGATTACATCTGTTGATTTCCCTTCATCTATATGCATATTTACCTAAAATATTCAGTAGATTAGTCAGGCTGATTTCCTCTTATAAAAACCATCTTCCCTTTTTCTTAAATAGGATGGGTATTTCCATAGCTTCAAATGAACAAAAAATTATTTAATTCAGTAGTCTATTGTATCCAAGATGTGGATGCAAGAATGTTGCTGTTTATATGAATGTTGATAAGATTGGGAATATGTATGGTTAGCAAAACCTAAAGAGATTTTCCAATTATAATATAAAACAAAGGATTTCCTCCATCAACATCTGGCAAAAGAAAGGATGAATAAAGAACTTAAATCTGCTTCTTGTGCATTTTAGCTTTCATTCCTGATCTTTCCCTTGTGTGTGTGTCTCTCTCTCTTTTTTTTCGGATGAAGCTGAAATGGCCATATTAGTTTGCATTCATCCACCCATGTATTCAAAGTTTCATTCACTATAATGTTCTCCATATGTGAATGAAAAAAAGCTTTTAAATAGATGTAATGCTTCTATTTTAATCTGCTTCCATAAATAAACATTTCCCATTTCCCATAGTCCTCAAATAATACTGATTTAAGCACTTCTTCATGACTTTGAGAAGGCAGCGAGACTGGAATTTTTTAGCCTAGAGAAAAGAAAATTGAAATAAACTTCAGTGATAGATAGTCTATCATAAGAAGGATGGTAAAAAACAAAACAAAACAAAAAAAAACACTTCCCTGAGGACAGGATAAGAAAACAGGAGCTTGAGGCAGCTAGGTAATACAGTGACTAGAGCACCAGCCCTGAAGTCAGGGGGACCTGAGTTCAAATCCAGCCTCAGACACGACGCATTTACTAGCTGTGTGACCTTGGGCAAGTCACTTAACTCCAACTGCCTTGCCTTCTCCCCTCAAAAAAAAGGAGCTTAAGCCATTTGGGGGTGATTTAGGTTAGATAAATTGATGAATTCTATATAAGATTGTATTGGTACACTGAAAGACATAACCATGATAAGAGAATTTGGTGAAGCCACAACAGATGAAATATGTACAAATGGTTTTTCAAAATTTTCTTAACTTCTCTTCTTTCTTTATGCTTCTACCACCCCCTTATTTTTATTCGACATCCCCCAATTTCACATGAGACTACTACTGCCTCCCTAGATTATTCCCGTGCCCCTTAGGGGGCAGTGTCACTCTGGGAACCTATGAACTAGATGATGGGGAATCTTGAAACCTAAATAGAGGATGTTAGACTTACATCTCTTTTTATTTGCTACCCATCAACTAGATTTCCTTTCTCATCCAGTTTAATTCCCCTCAAAAAAAAACTCACTCCTAGTAATTATCACTCTCAACTATGTTTTTTTTTTCATTCTTACTTGCTTCAGGGATTCTTAGATATTTCCATCTCATCCCAGACAACTCTATCCCTTCTCCAAAGATCTCAAAAGATTGTTCATTCCATCTTAGGGGTTTAATAACAATATTATGATCTTCAGAGATGGAATTGGGTCAACCACCACCAAAAAGAACTTCTTTTTTTAAAAATTAAATTGGTTTATTTACTTTTAGTTTGCAACATTTAGTTCCACAGTCCCTTGAGTTTCAGATTTTCTTCCCCTCCTTCCCCTCTCCCCATCATGGGGGCATGCACTCAGATACAGGATCTACAAATATCTTCCCATTAATCATTAGTGAGGTTGTAAAGAAGGATTATAACTGGTGGAATGATCAGTGGGAAAGAGGAAACAAAACAAAACAAGAAAAAGAAACAGAGCAAGCAGTTTGTTTCAATCTGCACTCAGACTCTGCATCTCCTTCTCTGGATGTGGATATCTCCTTCAAACATCAGTCTTTTGGAGTTGTCCTATAACCTTATATTGCTGAGAGGAGCCCAGTCTATTGAAGTTAGTCATCACATATACGTTATGTCTGTGATTGTGTACAAATTTCTCCTGTTTCTGCTCTTCTCTCTCAGCATCAGCTTATATAAGTCTGTCCAGGTTATTATGAAGTCTGTCTGCTCCTCCTTTCTTACAGCACAGTAGTATTCCATTACATTCATATACCACAACTTGTTCAGCAATTCCCCAATTGATGGGTATCCCCTTCTTTTCCAGTTTTTTGCCACCACAAAAAGAGCCACTATAAATATTTTTGTACATATGAGTCTTCTTCCCACTCCTCTGGTCTCTTTGGGATATAACCCTAGAAGTGTATTGCTGGGTCAGATGACATGCATTTATTTATAGCCCTTTGGGCATAGTTCCAGATTGCTCACCAGAATGGCTGGATCAATGCGCAGCTCGACCAACAATTCATTAGTGTTCTGATTTTTCCACATCCTCTCCAGCATTTGTCATTTTGCTGTTCAGTCATCTTAGCTAGTCTGGCCAGGGAGTTGTAGTACCTCAGAGTTGTTTTTATTTGCATTTCTCTAATCACTAGTGATTTTGAACATTTTTTCATATGCTTATAGATACCTTTAATTTCATCTTCTGAAACTGCCTGTTCATATTCTTTGGCCATTTATCAATTGGGGAACAGCTTGTATTCTTAATAGATTTGACTCAATTCTTTGTATATTTTAGAAATGAGGCCTTTATCAGAGACCCTGATTGTAAAAATTCTTTCCCAGTTTTCAATTTCCCTTTTAATCTTGGTAACATTGGCTTTATTTGTACAGAAGCTTTTGAATTTAATATAATCAAAATTACCTATTTTGCATTTTGTAATGCTCTCTTGTTTGGTCATGAAGTCTTCCCCTCTCCATAGATCTGACAGGCAAACTATCCCTTGATCTCCCAGATTGCTCACAGTATCAGCCTTTATACCTAGATCATGTACCCATTTCAACTTTATTTTGATGTATGGTGTTAGATATTGGTCTATGCCCAATTTCTGCCATACTGTGTTCCAGTTTTCCCAGCAGTTTTTGTCAAATAGTGCATTCATATCCCCAAAACTGGGATCTTTGGGTTAATTAAACAGCAGATTACTATAATCATTGGCTGCTGCATCTCATGTACCCAATCTATTCCGTTGATCCACTACTCTATTCCTCAGCCAGTACCAAGTAGTTGTGATGACTGCTGCTTTGTAATACAGATTAAAATCTGGTATGACTAAGCCACCTTCTCTAGCATTACTTTTCATTAATTGCCTTGATATTCTGGACCTTTTGTTCTTCCAAATGAATTTTGCTACTATTTTTTGTAGCTCTACAAAGTAATTTTTTGGTAGATCGATTAGTATGGCACTAAATATGTAATTTAATTAAGGTAAGATTGTCATTTTTATTATATTAGCTCAACCCAGCCATGAGCAACTGATGTTTTATCCAATTAGTTGGATCTGACTTTATTGGTGTGAAAAGTGTTTTGTAATTGTGTTCATATAAGTCCTGGGTTTGTTTTCACAGGTAGATTCCCAAATATTTTATAATGTCTACAGTAACTTTAAATGGAATTTCTCAATCTAACTCTTGCTGTTGGATTTTGTTAGAGATATATAGGAATGCTGAGGATTTACGTAGGTTTATTTTATATCCTGCAACTTTGCCAAATTTGTTTATTATCTCAAGTAGTTTTTTACTTGATTCTCTAGGATTCTCTAAATATATCATCATATCAGCTGCAAAGAGTGATATGTTAGTCTCTTCTTTGCTTATTTTGGTTCTTTCAATTTCTTTTTCTTCTCTTATTGCTACTGCTAACATTTCTAGTACCAAATTGAATAAGAGGGGTGATAGCGGACATACTTGTTTCACCCCAGATCTTATTGGAAATGCTTCTAGCTTGTCCCTATTACATATAAAACTTGCTTATGGTTTTAGATAGATGCTACTTATTATTTTAAGGAAGACTCTATTTATTCCTATACTTTCTAGTGTTTTTAATAGTAATAGGTGTTGTATTTTGTCAAAAGTCTTTTCTGCATCTATTGAGATAATCATATGGTTTCTGCTAGTTTTGTTGTTGATGTGATTGATTATACTGATAGTTTTCCTGATATTGAACCACCCTCGCATTCCTGGAATAAATCCTACCTGACCGAAGTATATTACTCTTGTGATGAT
The DNA here is from genome assembly GCA_028627135.1 of Pseudochirops cupreus. Lineage (NCBI taxonomy): Eukaryota > Metazoa > Chordata > Mammalia > Diprotodontia > Pseudocheiridae > Pseudochirops > Pseudochirops cupreus. The sequence continues at coordinate 768 of JAQQSU010020538.1, read as the reverse complement.
TTGCTGTAGTCTTTTTGCTAATATTTTATCTGGAATTTTTCCATCTATATTCATAAGGGAAATTGGTCTGTAATTTTTTTCTCGGTTTTGTCTCTTCCCAATTTAGGTATCAGTACCATATTTGTGTCATAAAAAGAATTTGGTAGGACTCCTTCTTTTCCAATTTTCCCAAATAGTTTGTAAAGTATTGGAGTCAATTGTTCTTTAAATGTTTGGTAGAATTCACTAGTAAATCCATCTGGCCCTGGAGATTTTTTCCTAAGGAGTTCATGATGGCTTGTTCAATTTCTTTTTCTGAAATAGAGTTATTTAAATAGTTTACTTCCTCTTCAGTTAGTCTGGGCGTATTTTTGTAAATATTTATCCAGTTCACTAAGATTGTCAAATTTATGTGCATACAATTGGGCAAAATAATTCTTAATTATTGTTTTAATTCCTCTTCATTGGAGGTAGATTCACTCTTATCATTTTTGATATTTGTAATTTGGTTTTCTTTTTTTTTTATCATATTGGCTAAAGGTCTATTAATTATATTGGCTTTTTTCATAATATCAGCTCTTAGTTTTATTTATTAATTCAAAAGTTTTCTTAAATTCAATTTTATTAATCTCTCTTTTGGTTTTCATTATTTCTAATTTAGTATTTAATTGGGGATTTTCAATTTGTTCTTTTTCTAGCTTTTTCAGTTGCACGCTCAATTTATTGACTTCCATTTTCTCTACTTTATTTATGTATACATTCATGGATATAAAACTTCCTGTAAGCATT
>JAQQSU010020537.1:0-10022 GCA_028627135.1 Pseudochirops cupreus | reverse complement strand
GTTAAGCCAAATTTTCAAGGTCACAGAGGAAGAGTTAGGATGACAAGGTCAGGATCCAAAAAAGATCAGCCTAGAATGAACAGAGGGCCATGTCTAATAAGGAAAAATGTTAGAAAGATGGATTCAAAACCCTATATTTGGATTTCAAAGACTCAACTTCACAAATACAACTTGGAAGGAGGGTGACTAGACAGAGTGTTTGTGAAAGGGGACTGGGGATTTTAGTGGGCTCAAAGCTCAACGAGTCAACAGAGCAATACAGCACCCAAAAAGCTAATACAATCCTAAACTGCATTAGGAAAGGGAGAGTCTACAGGAAATGATCTTCTCAAATTTCTCTTCCCCAGTCTGATCACAACTACAACAGCATTTAGTTCTGGGCACCATGACTTAGGAAGAACATTGGGACACTCAAGGGTATGGGAGAGGAGGATCACTAGAGTAGTGAAACTCCAGCCTCCAGGCCACATGTGGTTCTCTAGGTCCTTAAGTGCAGCCCTTTGATTGAATCCAAGCTTCACAGAATAAATCCCCTTAAATTAAAGGATCTGTTCTGTATGTGAAACAGTCAAAAGGCTGCACCCAAGGCCCTAAAAGGCCACATGTGGTCTGAAGGCCAAGTTCTCCACCCATGCTCTAAAAAGCAAGACAGATAATCTTGCTGAATGAACTGAGGAGAGCAAGCAGAAAACATGGGGAAAGGGGCAGAACTGGGAGCAGTGCACAAATGCTACAGGGAGGCACGTTTCAGTTTGAATAAAGGAAAACATTTCTACCATTTGTTGTTTAGTCATTCAGCTGTGTCCGCCTCTTCACCATCCTGTGGACCACAGCAGGCCAATACTTAGTAGCCCATGAAGAGAGTTTTCTTGTCACAGATGCTGGAGCGGTTTGCCATTTCCTTCTTCAGTGGAATAAGGCAAACAGAGGTTAGGTGACTTGCCCAGGGTCACACATCTAGTGGGTGTCTGAGGCTGCATTTGACCTCAGGTCTTCCTGACTCCAGGCCCAGTGCTCTGTGCACTTAGCTGCATAGCTGCTTCCTAACTGCTGCTCTAGCATCTAGAGCAGTGGTTCTCAACCTTCCTAATGCTGCAACCCTTTAATACTCGTATGTGGGCATATGTGCATGTGGGCAGACCCACCTGGAGATGGATAGAGGAGCAGTGTCTCAGTTCCTAAGACCATCAGAAATATGTGTTTTCCAATGGTCTTAGGTGACCTCTGTGACTCCTGTGAAAGGGTCGTTCCACCCCCAAAGAGGCCGCGACCCACAGGTTGAGAACCGCTGATCTAGAGCTATCTAAAAGCAGAATAAGCTAATCTCATAAAAGGCAACTCATTACCTCCCCAAGTGAGTGGAAGGCCATTTGTGGGAAATGTGGAAGAGAATTCCACATCCAAGGTCCCTTAGAAGCATCTAGTCCAACACTGTCATTTTGCAGATGAGAAATTGAGGCCAAAGAGATTTCTTGTACAATTTGGGCTGGTGAGCACTTCATGGCTCTGTTTACAAGTACCTGTGCCATTCATTAGTAATGCTGAGCCACAGCTTTCATCAGTTGTGTAAGAAGGAAACTGAGATACCAGAGTGACTACAGTTGATGTGTACACTGCTTTTTAGTGTAACCAAGCACTTTCTTCACACCAATCCAGCAATGGAGGCATGTGAGGAACAGTATTCCCATTTTAGAGATGAAGAGGAGCTGAAACTCACAACAGTGTAGGGCCTTGTGCGTCACCCCAGCCGTGGCTGTGGGGCTCCCACCCAGGTCTGCTGGCTTCAGTCCAGATGGTTCTTTCTGCTGGGGCTACAAAAAGCTATTTTGGTTGTCCCACCAGCTGAGCAAAGGTTGCGAGAGGTGGCAGAAGGTGGCGTCAGGCATGGGGCATTGCAGGAATCTGGATATTTTGCAGAAGTTGTTATAAGGGTGAGGCTGCCCCCATAATCAGTCATACCCCCTTGCAAGAACCTTTTCATTTATTCTAAGTGAGTGATAAAAGGGGTCTTCCCATGGTTTTCTCCAGCAGATCATAACACAGATTATCTTTGGAAACTCTCAAAGAACTTTTTCCACCTTATCTACACAACTCTCCCTGGGGTCCTAGGCAGGTCCAGAGTCTGAGACCTTTGGCTTCCAGAAGCAATCGAAGATGACAAGACATGAGGAGAGTTGTTTCTTCAAAAGAGGCACTTACTTGGAATTGATAACCTGGCTAGCAGCACATATGCCAGGCCATGCCCTGCCCCAGCATACTCATGTCACTCTGGATTCTTATCTCTATAGTTATTCCTTTACTCTAGCTCTTTCTAGATTAGTAGTTCTCAACCTTTCTAATTCTGCGACCCTTTAATACTTGTATGTGGGCGTATCTGCATGTGGGTGGACCCACCTGGAGACAGATAGAGGAGGTGTCTCGGTTCCTAAGACCATTGGAAATATGTGTTTTCCGATGGTCTTAGGCAACCCCTGTGAAAGGGTCGTTTGACCCCCAAAAGGGGTCGTGACCCACAGATTGAGAACTGCTGTTCTAGATGGAGAAGAGAAAGCCCAGATGAAAGAAAGTTAGTGGAACTCTATCTAGGCTGAGGGGTTCAGTTTTTCTTGAATGGCACTGAGAATTTCTACAACTAAGAAGGTTCAAGAAGAGGCCTCCACAGACACCTACCCACTGCCACTTTCAATCTCTGCCACCTCTCTCTCAGTCCATTTGACACTGCCAAGACAAACAAACCTCAGCTTCTTAAGCTGAGGTGTCCTCTGGGGTTTTTTGTTCAGTAGGGCTGAAGTCTTTCCACATTTCCTCTCTCTCCTATGCCTTGCTAACCTCCTGGGTACAGCCACCTTCTCTCTCCCGGGATGAGTGCCAGAGTCACTGCCTTAGCTTGTAAACAGCTTCAGGCCACTTGGAGTGGTGAGAAGTAGCTGTTCCTGGATGGGGCAGTGCCTGCTGGGACCTCCTATTCAAGCAGCATGTCAGAATAAGAACCCTGTGAGAGGTGCAGTTATGAAGAAGACACGTGCTCTTCCCTGGGATCCACATTTCTCAAATGAGTATTTTTTTCCTCACCCCTCAGGAACTGGCCAAGGCTAATATCCTTTGACAGTGGGGTTGGAGGTATTTCATGGACACATCCCACTAAATTTTTACTTCCACATACTCAGAGTCACTCACCTAGGCACCCAAATACTACAGACTTTAACACTTGCCTTACTTGGCCAGAGGCCCATCAGATTCTCTACCTGCTCAGCTTGGTTCCTAACAACTCCCAGCACTTTTCTGAGGCTCTTTTGAGGCTCAGAGCTGAGCTAGACCTGGTGCTTCCCACGTTATAGGATCAGGAGATCAGATGCCTGGGTACTGGTAACAACCCCACCACTGACAACGTTTAATCTCAGGGAAATTGTTCTACTTCCATGGGCTCAATGCCCTCTCCTGTACAATGGAAGAGGGGCACATGAGAAGATGAAAAAATTCTATGGAGAGAAAGAGACCAAGGCAAGCTTAGGCAGTGGGGCTCATGATGATTTCATCTTTCATAGGAGGAAAGGAGTTCAAAGTGCTGCTTGGGGGCAAGGCACAAGGAGTAAGCATTAGTGACCCCAGAGGGAGAGGAGCTGTTGGATATTCTGCTTCTGCTTCTCCTCTGTTTCTTCTGGAGATGGCTGAGGCTCTGGAGAGGGAGAAGTGTTAGGTGGAGGTGAAGGGCTGCATCATACACAATATAAAGAAGTTAGAGGAATTAAAGAATGAAGGGATATCATTAGGGAAAACAGGAGAACACTAGGAGCCTTTCTTAAGACAACACGGTGGGATCAAGGGGAGTCAGCCCACAAACAGATTAAAAAATGGGAAATGTTTAACAAAATATCTAAAAATACAACATGGATAATGTTCATTTGTAATTTCCTGAGTTAATACGTGGCCTGCAGGGATCCATTTCTCTTTGAGTTTGGCACCACTGATGCCAGGGATAGAGTGCTGGACACGGGAGCCCAGAAGATCACGCTTCAAGTCCCACCTTTGATACGCTTGCTGAGTTTCCCCAGGCAAATTAGCCTCCTGTACCTCCATTTCCTCATCTGTAAAAGTGGAGGTTGGATTCAATGGTCTCTAAGATCCCTTCCAGCTCTCAATCTAGGACCCTATAATCTTCTTTACAACAAGAAAAGATAAGGTCAGGCTCCAGCACACTGGATGGGCCCAATGAGGTAGACGAAAGTTGAACAAAACACACAGGCATGGCGAGTTTTGCATCTGGGATCACTGGAGATGATGAGATCCCAGAGCTGAGAGTACTGTACTGGTTGCCTTTGTACTTGCTGGAAAGGAAAAGACCAAAATGACAAGTGGAACGCTAGGGTAGGAGGCAATAAGAGAGGATCTAGCTGCCCTTGATGAATTCCAGCCACCACACACATCCTTGGGTACTGAAAGAACTGTCAGATGAGACAAAGCCAGTGAGGCTGCTGCATATTGGAAAGGGACAGGAATTAATTAGCTTTAGGTTTAGGGAACAGAAAAGGACAGTTTTCAAGTTCCAGGCCAGCGAGCCTAACTCCAGTTCCCGGGAAAGTTATTGAAAAAGAAAAAGAAAGAAAGAGAGGGCTACTAAGCATCTAGACAATGAAATGCTGATAAGAGCCCTGACTTCACCAGGAATAGGTTAAGGGCCAAGTTAACCTCACTTCCTTGTTTGACAGGATTACTAAACTAGTAGATCAGGAGACCACTGTAGAAAGAGTATTTCACAAAATACTTCATACAAACTATTTCCATGGAATAAATGGCAACATCTGTACCATATAATATAATCATAAGGATTCAGAACTGGCTGAATGACTGGATCAGTTAATAGGCCAATGTCAGCTTAGCACCAGTTCTCCAGAGTAAAGTAGAAGGATATGTTTGGCTTTGTGCTGGTTAATATTTTTATCAATGACTTGGAAAAGGGCATAGATAACATGGCTCATCAAGTTTGCTGATGGTACAAAGCGAGGAGGGGTAGCTAACACAGGGTAGCTCCTAACACAGCTGGGATCCAAGAAGACCCCAAGGGCTAGAGAATCAGATTAAATAAAACAAAGGAAATGAAATACAACTACAATAAATGAAAAATACAACAGGTGAGTTTAAAAAATGTAAGTACAGGATGAGGAAGGTGTGGTTATGAGCAGCTTGTCTGAAAAAGATTTAGAGGGTTTAATGGATTGCAAACTCCCTGAGTCTATGTGATGTAGCAGGCAGAAAAGCTACCTTTAGTGTAACTTCCAAGGATAAGGAAATAATAGTCCTGCTACACTCAACCTAGCTTGCTACTCTGCTGTACTCTGTCCTAGGCACCACAGTTTAAGGAGGACCGTGAGGCACTACACTAAAGACTCTCCATTAAGCTGGACAGTGTCCAGGAGGGCCACCAAGATAGTAGAGTGCATGAGGGGCTGCTGAAGGAAATAGGGAGATGCAAGGGGAACACGAGAGGTATCTTCAGGCATCTGAATGGCCATCAAATGAAAGAGAGATTTGTTCTATTCAGCTCCAAAGTAGAAGATGCCAAAAGGCAAACTTAGGCTTGAGAGACAAACTTCACAGAATCACCGAATTCAAGAGTTGGATGAGACCTCAGTAGTCCTCTAGTCTAGCCTCTTCACAAGGGAATTCCTGCTCCAACCTATCTGAGAACAAGTTGTCCAGCCTTAAAGGCTCCAAGGAGGGGAAATGCACCTCTTTCAAGGCAGCAACTACTTTTGCAAAGACATGTTCTTCTTTCCAGCTCCTACCCACTGCTGCTGGTTTGGCTCTCTGGGGCTACCAGAAGCAAATCTAATCCTCCTTTAAAATAACAGCCCTTCAAAGACCAGAACAAAGTTTTCATGCACTCCCAAGTCTTTTCCTAGACCAAACATGCTCAGTGCGAGCTTGCCTTTATCTGGACTCTTACCAATGTCCTTACACTGCTGTGCTCAATACTCCAGATGAGGTTTGATGAGTATAGTGTGACTATCACTTCCTTCCTCCTGAAAGTTATGCTCTAGCTTCTCAATGTAGCTAAAATCAAATTTGGTTTTTTGGCTGCTGCATCACACAGCTGACTCATTAACCCTTCTATTAGAACTGTCCAAAGTGGAATGGCCTGCCTCAGGAGTTCAGTTATAGCTGGTCAGTCCACAAGAATTTCTCAAGCACTTACTACATGATAGGGCGGCATTGTGTTAAGCAACAAAGCATGGCAAAAACAGTTCCTCCCCCTCAAAAAGCTCACAAGTAAAGAAGCGGGTCCACATAAGCACCAAGACAGCCTCAGTGCAGACTGCAGTCCAACTCTGCCTGACCATCTGGTGTAAATCTTGGCCACCTTCTCCTCCAAGTTCACCACCGGGATCTGTCTGCCTTCAGTCTCCTGACCCAACCAGGATGCACTGCATCACCAGCTTCTCTTCTGCTTCTATGCTGAGTTGAAGACTTCCTTTATGTTGCTTTTCCTTTGCAACTCCTTGAAACCCATAATTACTGTCATTATTTCTTTCTCCTTTCACTTTGCCCTCCCGTTTCCCATTAAGTCTTACAGTAATTATATTTATAATGAAAATGCAAGTCCATTTATAAAGAGAGTCCTGGTGGAATGACGTGCCAGATTGCTGCGTGCACTGGACATGTAGAGAGTAGGCAAGGAAGGTTCGGCTGCCTCTCTTCTCAATCTTCTGGTATTTTGGAGCTGAGAGGGCCCTCAGGGCTCAGCTAGTTTCCGATTCCTCAGTTTTGCAAATGAGCATTCTGAGGCCCAGGAAGGGGAAGAGGCCTGCTGACCTCATACAGTTAATCAGCAGCAAAGCTCAAGTCACTTGACTTCTAGTCCACAATGGAGTTACGTTATTCAGAACAAGAATATCCTCAAGGAAAGGTCCCACAAAGCAAAATTACTGTTAAGTTTCCAGAGAATGGCCGAACAAATTGTGGTATACGAATGTAATAGAAACCATGCCTGAAAAAATGAATACAAAAGATTCTGGGGACTAGCTCAGAGTGAATTGGGCAGTCAGGAAACACCTTGGCTAGGGGAGAAAACTTGGATGGTGAAGCAGCTTGACATTATAATGGGCCAAAAAGGGAGACAGACTTTATACATCCAGCAATGGCAAGTTTTTGTGGGCTTGAGCATACGGGAAGTAGGACAAGAGCAGTTTTCAAATATGGAAATAATGTGCCTATAAGAGAGAGAAAAGTCTGGAGGCAGAGAATCATAGGAGACAGAGATAATGATCCACAAGACAAAGGAGGTCTGGACAAGGGCTGTGGCAGCAGCAAGGGGCGAATCAGAGAGAGGTTTTGACAGACTCCTGACCAAAAGTATGCAAGTCAGCTTCCTTCCTAGTGAAACTTAATAATCTGTTTCGGAAAAACAAGACATACATGAAACAGCTAAAGAAACAAAGATACACAAAAGGGAGAAGGAGCCAAGATGGCAGAGTAAAGGCAGTAAAGCTTACCTGAGCTCTCCAAAATTCCCCTCCAAACAATGTTAAAATAACATCTCAAAGCAAATTCTGGAGTGGCAGAACCAACAAAAGAACAAGGTGAAACAATTTTCTAGCCCAAGACAATTTAGAAACTCTACAGGAAAGGTCTCTCACTGAGGTGAAAATGGAGTGCAGTCCACCACAGGCAAGCCAGCAGCAGGCCTTAAGGGTGCCCAAATCAGCAGCAGAGGCTTCCAGGGCCAAGGCCCAAAGACTGGAAGAGAGGTGGAGAACTGGTGAGAAGATCACTGGGGGCCGGTCTCTGGTACGCTGCCTATATGTGGTTCCGGGTTCATTAGCAGGAGTGGGAACGCTCGTCACAGTTTCAGGGTGGAAGTGAGGGCTTGTGGCCATTCACAGACCAGAGCACAGGCCAAGAAAGCATGACCACAGCTCTCCTTAAATCATACCACCTGGAAGAGCTGAAAACTTACAGGCCCCCTGAACTAGCTCTAAAGATAGCAGCACGAAAAACCTGAAGCTTGGGACAGTGCCTCCACCCTGGGGGCAGAGCCCAACTTTAACATGAAAAGTCAAGACACAGAGACTCAAAAAAGAGAAAATTATCCATGCTAAATGGTAGAGATTTCTCTTCTCTTTCCTTTCCTGAAAATCAGGGCTACATTTGCATTGAAGAATTTTTAGTTCTTTTTTAGCTCTTTCTTTAGCTCTTTTTTCTTTTTGGGAGGAAGGAGGGGAGGCAGGGCAATTCGGGTTAAGTGCCTTGCCTAAGGTCACACAGCTAGTAAGTGTTAAGGGTCTGGGGCATATCTGAACTCAGGTCCTCCTGACTCCAGGGACAATGCTCTATTTAGTGTGCTACCTGGCCACCCCCATACTCTTATCTCTTGAGGGATTTCTGGGCCTGGTTACCTTAATTGATCAAAGGGAACTAACTAGGTTTCTTCTAGGCATCAGCATCTCTCTCTCTCTCCCCCCTTATTTATGTAGGATTTCTACTCCTTGTTTTTTGCTTTTTGGAGGGCAATTAGGGTTAAGTGACTTGCCCAAGGTCACACAGCTAGTTTTTGTGTTATGTATATGAGGCCGGATTTGAACTCAGGTCCTCCTGTCTAATAGGCAGTTGGAGATGTGGGACTAATGCTTAGGACAGACGCTAGGCAGATCTAAGAGTTGTGTGCCCAGAAATGGTTGAATACATGGGAACTGTAGGAACTCAGTAAGAAAGTGACTGTAGAGAGAAACAAGGGCCCAGAATAAGCCCTGGAGTACACTCACACAGAGCAGACAAGATGGATGATAAACATGCCAAGGGCCAGCCAGAGAAGGATCAACCTGACAAGGAGAAAGAGAAATAGTTCAGAGAGTACTGAAAACCCAGAGAGGAGTGAGTGTCTATTCAGAAGGAGGGGCCCTGCAATAATGTAGGAGAGTTTATGAAAAATGAGGACTGAGAAAAGGCCATTGGGTTTAGCAATAAAGAAATCAGTGGTGACCTTAAAGAGAGATGCTGTGGCCAAATGGTGAGAATTGAAGCCAGAACGCAAAAGTTAAGTGGAATAAAAAAATTAAAAGAAATATAGTCAGAAGGGGACACAGAGAAATTCAGCTACCACCTTGTTAAATTAAATATACCCTTTAAAGAACAAACTATATAATCAACAAAAATCTAGGATTTCATGTAATCTTCTTTGTCATTTGCATACTGAAACGTTCTGAGCTTGCTGCTGACTATCCAGTTCACAACAGGGCCAGTCCTTCTTTGGGTCTCTTTTACCCAACACATCTAAGGCCCCTTTTGTGTTTTCTTTAACATCTGATGCCAGCGCAGCTCATTCTGAACTTTAATGAGCCAAATGCTTGTGCTCCCCAGCACTGAGTACCATGTGGAAGGAGAGTCCTGAACTTGAGAGTCAGATCACCTGGCCACTTTACCACTTGGACGACCTTATTGAAAGTCATTTCACTTCTCTAGGCCTTGGCATTCTCATCTATAAAATGGAGACGTTCTCTTCTATAAAATGAGACAAGGGCTGGACTAGACCCCCAGGCTCTGATGGCTTGGCATTTATCCTGCTAGCAGCACACACTTCCATTTCTCCAGGGTCTTCACACAATCCAAGTTGATTGGTTTGGCTAAGCTGCTGTGGATGCATTATCTGTCTTTTTTTTCCTCATTAGAATAGTTTCTCTTTGCTTTCAGAATTTCATTCCTGGGGGACAGTGTTCCTCCCCTATTGGGCTGACTTCTTCTTCAGCAGGATTTTAGGTCATAGAATCCTAAAAAAAAAAATCTACTCCCTCAGCAGGTTTGGCTTTTCTCTCTATCCCAGATCTAAGATGGGGCAGCCACTTCTTGAGGCTGCCATCACTTCTATGTCCTCCACCAGTTCCTTTTAGTTGGTGTATCAGCAATGCAGTATTCACAATGCCTACAGTAACTATAAATATGCTGATATAGTTATTAATCACAAAATGGAACAGGCTCTCTACATAAGAAATATAGATAGTGCATTCATTTAAATACCAGAAAACTGAGTC
>JAQQSU010020536.1:0-10022 GCA_028627135.1 Pseudochirops cupreus | reverse complement strand
AGATCTTAATGCCATTAACCTTACAGAGGCAGAGGCTGGTGTTCCTGGAGAGGCAACCCACAAGGGTTGCTCACCTGGATGGTGGTCATGGGGATAGGGCTGGCAGCAAACTGATGGTCTGAAGGTACTCCTTGTCCTGGGCCCTGGCTCCTGGGCTATTTCCATCAGGATCTAAAGGGAGGTGATGGCAGTGGTTTGAGCCACCCAGCATATATTGCCTCCTGTTTCACCCTCCAGATGATTTCCTACTTCTTGAAGCCTCTATTTTGTGCCTGGTACATTCTAGGGATGCAAAAAAAAATGAAATGATTACTGCCCTCAAAGAACTTCCATTTTGTTGGGATGGGGAGGGAAAATGCTCACACAGATAAGTAAATACAGAAGAGATGTAATATAAATACAAAATAGTTGGGGGAGGGAACTGCCAATGGGAAGTCAGAAAAGGTTTTGTTTGGGGCGGGGGGTAGCACTTGATCTGAGCCTTCAGAGAATCTAGGAAGTCTCAGAGGCAGAGGGGAGGAGGAAGTGCCTTCCACCTATGGGGCAGGGGATGCCTATGTCCAGGCCCAAAGTTGGGAAATGAATATCAGGTATAGTCAACAGCAAGCTGTCCAATTTGGCAGATGTGTATTTTGGGGAGTATTGAGTATTTTGGTTTTTTGTTGCTTTTAATGGTGTTCTCTAAGTGAAAAACCAGCCTGGAGGTCACAGGCTAGAGGCTCTGATGACTTCTAGGTCCCTTCACTTTGAATGGGTGGCTTGGGCCCAATTCTATTTAATCAGCATTTATTAATCAGCTTGCATATGCAGTATTTTAATAAAAAATATCGTACCAAATATTTTTCCTGGTTCTTGTCATTGAAAAACAAACAAAATTTTCTGAATGCAGTAAGAAAATCAAGACTAGAATTGGTGCCCAACCTTCTCCCAGCAGACTATTATCACAAAACTATAATAGTTCATGAGATATAAAACCTCAATTACTGAAAGACTCTCAGTGCTTTGAATCAACATTAGAAATAATCAAAAGGCTCCCCCCATTTTGAAGTACTCATTAAGAATATGGCCCCATAGAGGAACAAGTATAATTCCCACGTAAGTGTAGTGTATGATGTTATCTCCGAAATCATTCAGAACCTCAGCACCAATGTGGAACCATATCTAAGAGAGGGGCACTCAGATTAGACTGAGGCTCAGATGACTTTTGAGAGAAAAGACCCATTTTGGGGTTCATATTCTCCTGGTCTAACTTGGTCCAGACCCTGTTTGAGCTGAGAAGGAAAAGGGGAACACCGCTATCATGGCCCCTTCATGAAAGTAAATTGTCTTGGGTATAGGCTTCAGTGGCAGGACCTGTGACTCACAAGCATCTTGAGTTGTCCAAGACAGATACTGCTGTCTGCCCTACCGAGGGCTGCTCCACCTTTCTCTCTGTCCTGCACATATGATCGACTTTTGACCTATTTCTCCCACTCCAACCATTCCATGATCATGTTTTTTCATTAGGAGAGATATGGCTGCCAGAAGTAGGAAAGTGATAACTCCACTGTTCACTGACCTGATCAGACCACATCTGTATTTTGCATTCAGTTCTCAGGGTCAGAGTTTAGGAAGGTCTAGAAAACTGAAAAGCTGGCAACTATACAGAGGATGGCCATCAGGACAGTGAAGTGCCTTGAGTTCATGCTGTTTGAGGATTGGTTGATGGAACTGGCAAAGCCGAATCTGGTTTTTCAAGTATTTAAATGGTCATCACATGAAGGAGGGATTCAATCTGTTCTACTAAGTCCCCAGAGTCCAGAACCAGGAGCAAATTATAGAAGTTGCAAAGAGGCTAATGTATACTCAAAGTCCAGAAGAACTTCAGAACAATACAGAATAAATACAGGAAAAAAAAGTAATAGGAGATAAGGGAAGGGTGGTGCTAGCAAATGAATCAGATCAGTTGAGGGTTTGTATGGGGAGGTAACACTTGAGTGAAGCCTTGAATGAGGGAATAGGCTTCCTGGGCAGGTAATGGGCTCCTTCTCAATGCCTCAAGTCATCAAACAGAGGCTATACGAGCCCTTGTGAGAGGTGTGGTACGGGGGATTCTCGTTCATACTTGGATTGGACCCTATGGCCACTGAGGTCCTTCCAGTTTGGAGGTTCTGTGATTCCAACACTACCTTGGAGTAGTACAGGCTGGATGCTGGTTTTTTGTATTAGTAAAGAGCACACAACATTCTGAGAAGAGAAGAGTTCAAGTTCGAAGCTTGAGGCATGTTGTGGATCTCCCTGAGAGTGAGTGGTGCCTTCAGCATTGCTTGCACGAGGGTTGACTTTTCGCTGGTTTTCCATTCTTGTTTATATAGCGTGGAAGCCGACAGCACAGTCACACTATTTCCGCCCCAAGAGCATATGCACATTGTAGCATTAGTACTAATATTTTCATAAGCACATTGGGGAACAGGAGCAAGTGATAATGTTTGTAGGCAGGAATCAGCGCGCTGACAGCTTCCTCTGCCATCGGCAAGCTTCTTCCCCTCAACTAAGTGGCATGAAACAGAAACGGAACGGAACACTTCAGAAATAACAGTCTGCTAATATTAGCTGAAATACCGAGGCAAAGCTGAACTCTGTGTTTGAATGAAACCAACTGATTTCCTGACACACTCGCTTCATTCAAGCTTTATTCCAAGTGTTCTGGGTGAGAACAGTACACACACCAACACACACCCAAGAAGATGCTGTAAATCAAACTCATCCCAGTGCCCTGGGCATGTAGGGCCATGGACATCTTATCTCACAGCTGATCTATCACAGAAAAGAAGGCAGCCTCAGAGACCACCGAGTCCAACCCATAACAAAGAGAATCCCCCTCTTTAAAATCCACCAAGTGACCCTCTAGACTCTCCCTAAAGACTTCCAGTGATGGGGGATTCACTGCGTCCTGAGGCAGCCCATGCCACTCTTGGTGTTGTTGGTCAGTCATTCTCCAGTTGTATCCAACTCTTTATTTGGACTTTTCTTAGCAAAGGTACTGAAGTGATTGGCTATTTTCTTTTCTGGCTCATTTTACAGATAAGAAAAAAGAGGCAGATAGGGTGAAGTACAACTAGTATGACTGAGGTCAGATTTGAACTTAGGAAAAGTAGTCTTCCAGATTCCAGGCCCAGTGGTTTAGCACCCCATACCACCTAACTGCTCACCAACACTCTTGGCTAGTTCTTCTGGTTTGAAAGTTTTTCCTTATATTAAGCCTAAATCTACCTCTGGGTTGTTTCCTTCACTTCCAGTTTCATCCTCTGAACCAAAGCATAAACAACTGAATTCCTTCTCAATACTTTTTCAAAACCTTGAAAGTAGCTTTCAGTCCCTTATATCCCCCTCCCCCAATCTTCTCTCCAAACTAAACACTTCCAGTTCATTTAACCACTACAGCATGGGCTTGAGACCCTTCAACATTCCGATGGTCCTGTAGACACTGTCCAACTTCTCAGTGGTCTTCCTGACATGAACTGCTGAGAAGTAAGCACTGATGCAGATTACAATGGCTTTTCTATGATGTTATGGAACCTTGCTTGGAGTCATTTGAGGACTGTATTGTAGTTCCAAAGCTGAGGGGTGAGAGGGGCCTGCTAAAGTCATGGATGTGTCTGTTTTGCGGGGAGGCATCTAAGCTTACAATTTGAACTATGGTTCTAGGTGTGGTTAATCGGCCTTTGCATACATTCTCCTTATGAAAAATTGTTAAGATGGATAACAAACAAATATCCAGTGGAAGTTGAACAGAATCATGATGGGTCTACAGACTGTATTAAAGGATGGTTGGCTGAAAACATCTCAATCAATTAACAGGTACTTATTAGAAATTTACTATGTGTCAGACACAGTGTTAAGTGCTAGGCTAAAAATAAAGATGAAAGCTGTCCCTACCTTCAAGGAGCTTACATTCTGTTGGAGGACAAAACACAAATAAATAAGTCCATATTAGATTCATAAAGAGTAGACTGCAACCTTAGATGGTAGAGTACTAGCTACTGGGGTTAGCAAGAAAGCTCTCTAGCAGAAGGGGGCATTTGTACTGAGTCTTAAAGGAAGGCATAAATTCTAGGAGGAAAGGGGAGGATGAAGAGATTTCCAGGCAAGGAAGACAGTCAGTACAGCTGTACAGAGATGTGAAATGGTATATTATGTGCAGGAAACAGCAGGTAGACCAGAGCTGTTGGGTCATAGAGTGGAGGTTACTGAAGATAAGAAGACTGAAAAGGAGGGAAGAAAGGGGACAGATTATAAATAACTTTAAATGCCAGAGAAAGGACTTTATTTTTGATCTTGGTGGTAATCAGGAGCCACTGGAGATTATTAAGGTAGGGGATGCTATGGACAGTCCTGCACTCTAGGAAAATCACAAAAAGGTGTAGGATTAAATGAATGAATGGTTCTTCAGCTCATGTTGTGTAAGTATTACTTGAAAAGAACTAAAGATGGTTAGCCTGATGACCGGACTTAGGGGAGGCACATCTAACTCTGACTTCAAAATGTTGAAAGAGTCAATGCATAGATCAAGGACAGAATTAGATGTAGTTGGTGAAAGTGGCAAAGAATCAGATTTAATCTTGATAAAAGGAGGAAAACAACATCCTGGTAATGAGCCCTAATCCTAAGTGTAATGGGTTTCCACAAGGAAATAGTGAACTCCCTCTAAATGGTGGTCTTCAGGTTGAAGATGGAGATTTGCAGAGGGGATTGGGATTGGACTCATTGGTCTTTATGGTCCCTTCCAACTCTGAGCCCCTGAGATTCCAAGAATGTGCTTGGGATAGGAACCAATGCCTTCTACCATTAACTCTCATTCCAACTACTGTCAGTCCAAGCTGGAATTGACAAGTCTATGCAACAAGTGAGCCATAGACTCTCTTGAGATGCATTTGAGTCAGTTGAGGAGAGGAGAATGAACCATGGAGAAGCAGTGTGGTACACTGAATAGATAAATGAACTATTGGTTCAACTATTGGTCAACACCCAATTTAATTCTCTGTCTCCAACACAGTGAGAGAGGACAGAAACAGATACTTTAATATAATTTGTGCACTGCGATTAGAGTTTATGGCCTGGAGATGTTCTGATTATCTTCTTAATATCGTGGGATGGCAGTCTTAGAACATGGGCTTCTTGGAAACCACTTGGCACAAATCTTTTAGATTTCATGAGAGTCTGGATGGCTTTGAAGCTAGAGTTCAATATTCCAGGTCTGAGTCTATTAGTCATCAAGGATTTATTAATGGAGTACCTCATTATGATAGTGTTTTCTTTGTACAAAATTGTGCTATCACTCTCATTTCTGCCTTGATTGACACCACCTCCCTCAGCCTCTTATCCCTTCTGATTGGAGGGCTAGAGGACAGAGAACCATTAACTCCTCCCAATGCCTTTCTTTATACATGGCAGAAATTAGACTTCACTCAGTCCACTTTGCATCTGTTGCCTTCCTAGTTTCAACTCCATGCAACAAGATGCCCCTGGGATTACCCAATTTTCTGTCTCCTTTTATGTGTTTTCTCCTCCTTTAGATTATATGATCCTTGAGGGCAGGGATTATCTTTCCTTTTATTATTTATATCCCCAGGATTTAGCACAGTGCCTGGAACATAGAATGGGCTTAATAAATATTTATTAGATTGGATCAGATCAGATAATATGGTATGGAAAAGCTGGTGCTTGGGATGAGAGCTCAAGCCCCAGAGTCTCCAGAGGCACCCAAACAGGATTTTCAGTGATTCATCTCAAGGATTCATCCCTGAAGTACATATTGTATGTGTGTGTATATAGTGAGTTATCCAGCTGAGGATGTAAGCTTGAATATTTACTTCTGTATATGTTGAGGAAGGCATCATAGCGTAGGTGGATTTAAAATTAGGGAAATACACTTATAATCACTCATAGGACATGGGTTCAAAATCTACCTCTGCACATCCTATTCTGCCTGAGTAACCTTGGGTTTTCATTTAACCTCTCTGGGCCTTCGTTTTTCTCATGTCAAAGATGAGTGGTGTGGATTAGGTAATACTATTAAGAAGGGTGCCTGGTTGAATTAGTGAAAGCCTGAAGAAACATAATATTTTAAAATAAATTCACTTTTATTACTTTCAAGAGCCTATAGCAATCAGCTCTATAGAGATCTTCAGTGGGTTCTCTTTAATAAATTGATAATAATTCATTCTAATTAACCAACTAATGGTTTATATGTAAATACAGCTTCCCAAATGTTTAATATTTCTTGAAAGTATGTTTCTTAAATCTCTTCAGAATTAGTTTAGGCTTTCACTTACTTAACAAAAGCTTTTTATACTTTTAGACAGAACAGCCTAGCCCTTTAAAAAATCCTCACCAATCCAAAATTATCAAGTCTGAATGAATAAGGAAGGTCTATTTGTCCAATGCTTTTTACTTAAAGTGAAAATGAGTGACAGAAAAGAAAATTCTGATTTTTTTCCTCTTTCCTTCACTTTATTGAAAGTTTTATGGATGCTCTTTGTTCTTACTTTACAGTCATTAAAATTGTTAAGTGAAACCAAGGAAACAACAATATTTAAGACATTCTATAACCATAATCCCCTACATCCCCAAAGAAAAGGAAGCATCTCTTCTCCAAGGTTAAACTTGGTCATGATAATTGCATTATTTGACTTTGCTTTAGTGTTCACGTTATTTAAATCATTGTAAATAATTTTATAATATCATTTGTGATATTTCATGGACACTGTTCTTCTGATTCTTTTTACTTGATTTTGCATCAGTTCATCTGTCTTCTTATTTTTCTCTGGATCTAACCCTTTCATATTTCTTACAGCACAACAACATTCCATTACAGGAACATACCACAGTATATTCAGTCATTTTTCAATCATTGGGCACTTTCTTTGTTTCCAGTTTTAATTTTCTACCATAAAAGTGCTTTTGTGGATATTTTGGCATTGCTGTTTCCTTTCTAGTGAATTACAGCATCTGCTATCGACAGTAAATACTGGATATATGTTGTGGAATGATTGGGACACAAGAACAGATGTGCCCCAGGAGTGTATTTTGCCATGTAGATGTTCTCTCTTGGGGAATTAAATCATAAACAATTCCCTTCCATGAAACAAGGAAGGAAAAACAAAGATCTGCTCACATTTCCCTTTTGATCTTGGTCCAGAAGCAGTCTTAGTATGGTTATTTTCAGAGGAAATTCTAACTTGTATGGATTGATGAAAGGTAAACAAACTACTCTCTTAGTTAGACTGTCTAATGTGTTACCATGAAGTTTTCTCTTCACATTCCCATTCCATTTACTTAAATATACATAAAAGATTCATGATTTGTGTAAGTATAAGTATACTTTCCTCTAAGATGTAGGGGTCCTTGAATCAAAAGCAATCTTCTCTGTTTGGTATTCAACCCACATGGAAGCTTGGTGAACTAGCTTCCAGAAATGTGTGTTGGAGGGGCCATTTTTGTCATCTTTGCTAATCAGATTGGTAAAAAAGACTCTTAAGTCCTAAGAGTTTTTAGTTTTAATTTCTTTATTTAATTTTTTAATTTTTAATTTTTTAATTAGTGATTTGAAGCATTTTTCCATGTTAAAAAACATTTAACTTTTCTTCTTTTGGGAACTCCTATTCATATCCTTTTAACTATTTTTTTCTATTGGGAAACAACTTTTGTTCTTATACAGGATGTCCCCAAATTTTTAATGTAGTTTAAGCCACTGAAGTTTAAGATCTAGCCCCTATCTCCTATCAAACATTTGTATCTAGTCCCTATAGAGTTCAAATATTAGACTATCATCAGAAAACTTTGCTGCATAGATTTTTTTCTTTGTTCACCATTTGCTTTTTAATTCTTTTTGCATTGATTTTGTTTGTATGAAAACTTTTAAATTTTATGTAATAAAAATTATCTATTTTATCTACTTTGATCTCATCTATCCCAGCAAACCATCTTGGTAGACAGGCTAACCCAGGCAGAACGTAACTGATAAGCCTCAAAACTGTTAGTGAGTTAGGGGGATGTGTACTCCAAGTATGTGAAGACTTTCTCTGGCAGAATGGACAGATGAGAACAGTTTGTCCTAGCATCCATAAAGGCAGCTAAAGCAGGCACTGTGGAGTGTTTAAAACTTGGTCAAGCATCAGAGACGCCAAGGTCATCCCCTGTATCCAGGGCCATCGTCGGTCATCCCGATTCTTGTTTTGCCCCTCAGCTTTGATGACTCCAGAAGAGAGAGCGAGGCTGATGACTTTGTGTAACCCTGCCATGTTTAATTCCAATTCATGCACAAGTCAAGACATCAATCATGATGTCATTGGTCCTCTTTGAAAAAGGATAATAACAACCGTTGTTTGGTCAAGAACTCTTGCTCTTCACATAATTGTAGAAGACATTACCTTCCCTTCTTGGTCAGTAAATTAAAAAGCATTTATTACTGACTTACTGTGGTCCAGAAATTGTATACTTACTGGGAAAACAAACAAAAAAGTAAATACAGTTCCTGCCCTCAGGGAGCTGATATTATCTATCTATCTATCTATCTATCTATCTATCTCTATCTCTATATTTAATGATAGGATCTTTTATCTCTAAGTCATATCCACTTAGAATTTACCAAAGTCATATCCACTTAGAATTTACCTTGGGATATGGTGAGAGATGTTGTTCTAAACCTGATTTCTGACAGACTACTTTTCCAGTTTTTCACAGCACTTTTTGTTGAAGAATGAATCCCTTCCTCAGTAGAGTCTGTGGATTTAAGAAACATCCCCCTTCTTTGTTTGATCAATTCTGTGTACTTAATGTTTAATTCTTATGAACTTTTTAAACTTCTTAACTATTAACATTTTTTTCATTATTATTACTTTGTGGTATAGTTTGATATGTGATACATGTAAATCTCCATATTTCAACATGTTTTCAATGATTTCCTATGAAATTCTTAACCTTTTGTTTCTCCTAATGAAATTTTGTTACTCCCTGCCTAGTTCTATAAAGGCACCCTTTGGTGATTTGTTATAGCATCAAATCTGTAAATATAATTTTGTACATGAGGAGTTATTGATGAAATCATGTTAGTTTTATGTGATCGGGGCGGAGCCAAGATGGTGGCGTAGGAGCAGCAAAGTATCGCAGCTCCCACATAGCCACTTCAAAATACCCATAAAATATGACTCTAAACAAATTCTAGAACTCTAAAATGCACACAAATATATTTTCCACTAAAGGCACCTCAGTTAGGAGGCACCATCTTAGGCTGGAAGCTGAAATCAGCCCAGCCTGAAATGGCGCCTTGACCCTGGGGGCAGGCGGATGAGCTCAGCTGCAGCTGGAGCAACAGAAGAGCAGATCTGTGGCAGCTGTGGCAGTTTCCAGAATTATCAAGCCATAAAGAAAAAAAAAGTTAGTGGAACTCAAAATCAGGGGAGAAAAGCGGGTCTGGCCATACTGCCTCCAGGGCAAGGAAGCAGCAGAAGCGGAGGTCCTACACCCGCCTCCACATTGTCGCTTTGGAGCTCTCGGCCTGCAGACTGCAGGGGGGCCAAGCAATCCTTCAGAGGCCAAGTGCTCTCGCATTGAGCAGCCTGGATCCAGATCGTGGTCTTGGGTGGTGGTCCTGGGGTCTCTTTTCAGTGAGCCAGAGCTGTGGAGGGCCCCAGCAGCCTCCTAAAAGGCCCAGCAGCTGGGAAAACCCCAGCAATTTGGGACAGAGCTTTCCCCTCTGGAAGCAGAGTTCCACAGAGCTAAAAAAATCTCTGAGTGGCCAGCCATGAATAAGCATAGGAAGCAAAGTAAGAACAGCAACCAAACCCTAGATTCCTTCATTGGGGAAAAGAAAGATCAAAGCAGGGAATGGGAGGAAGACAGAACTCCCACACAAAAAGCTTCCAAGAAATATGAAGATTGCCTAAAAGCTAGAGATCAGCTGAAAAAGGATTTTGAAAACCAAATGAGAGAAGTGGAAGAAAAAATTGGGAAGAGAAATAAGAATCATGCAAGAAAATTAC
>JAQQSU010020535.1:0-10023 GCA_028627135.1 Pseudochirops cupreus | reverse complement strand
ATTAATAACTATATCAGCATATTTATAGTTACTGTAGGCATTGTGAATACTGCATTGCTGATACACCTCTACATTTCAAAATTGAAAAATATTCCTCAAAGCTCAACTACAATATTTCCTTCTATACTAAATCATTCCTAAATCCCCAAATTCTTTACGTTTATCCCTCCATTCCCCAATTGCTTTGTGTATACTCAAATATAGTTGGTATTTACTCATTGTTGTACATGGTGTCCCTCTACCCCAAATAGAATGGAAGCCCTTTGAGGGCAAAGCTAGTGTTTTGCCTTTTCCTTCCTCAACATCTAGCTGACAGAGCTGGCATTTAATAGATGCTTAATAAATGCATATAGGAAGGAAAGGAAAGAAAAGGAGAGGAGAAGAGAGGAGAGGAGAGGAGAGGAGAGGAGAAGAAAGGAGGAAGGAAGAAAGAAAGAAAGAGAAAGAAAATGAATGGATGCCTAGTATAGGAGGTAGCACCTGAGATAAAGGACAGACTTTCCAAAGGCATAGAAAAGTGGAAAGAATAAATGTCTTTTAGAGGAAAGAACAAACATGTCAGTATGGTTGGGATATAGTGTGGGTGTGGCTGTGGGAATAATGTAAATTGGGGAAAATATACTTGATAGAAATCATGAAAGGCTTCATTTGTCCAACAGAAGAGGTTGTATGTTATGTCAAGTACAAAAAGGAACCATAGAAATTTCAGGAGTGGCGTAGTCCATTGTGTAGTTTAGATTAGAGTGTAGAAAATGGAAGCATGCATTAGGAATTAGTTAACAATTGTCTAACTGATATGTCATATCAATGCCCTTCTTTGAATATTATTAGACATTAGGTACAAAAACCATAAACTGATAAAATTTTAAATTTATAAAGTCTCTCCAGAGATAAGAATTTAGACAGTTTGAGCCACTTTGATATAGCCTGATACACACACACACACACACACACACACACACACACACACACACACACACAGGCACACACAGGCACACACACACACACAGAGATACGATTTTGTTAATGGCCTTTGAGTGGCAAAAAATAGTGCAAGGCTCATGTACAAAAGCCCAGGGTATTTTACTTCCATAGAAGTGACTCTGCCATATCCATTAATTACCTTATTAGCTGTGATTTAAAGCACAGTTCTAACATGCTGAGATATCAGGTTTTCAAGCCTACAGTAGATTAGAGAAAGCAATTTAGAAGTGTGGAAAAGAAAAGGGCTAATGAAATGCTGACTGACCACAAGGGAATAGAAGTTGATAGTGTAACATTGCAGATAACACTTTGTAGGGAAGAAGGCAGGCAAACATTCCTCAATATCCCCTGAAGAGAATTCTGTGCTATTGCTCAGGGTAAATCTTAGTAAAGATCTTGAGACCTCCAGGACAAAAGTGACATGTTTTCCCACTGTTTTGTTGAAAGGAGTCATGAAATTGGACTTCCATCCAAGAGTGTAGCCTGGATGATCTCCAACTCCCACATAACTGCACAAGTGCAAACCTGAGATTTTTACCAGACTGAATCTCTATCCAGAAAGCCACTGAAAAACTATACTGACTTCTTATACACTACTATTGCACAAAAAATCTTCCAGAAGCCTATCAGTTATAGAAGAAGGCTTTTCTATGAAAGCAAAAACCAGGACAAGAGGACAAACTGATAGCCTTTTACTGAGACCAGAGAAATGCCGAACGCACAAGTCACCTGAAAAGTTGAGTCTAGATTCAACAAGTGAAGAGAGCTATTCCAAAAAAGTCACTGGACGGTCAGGAAACTCCAGTGTGGTCAGTAACCAGTAGCAGAGAACTCAGAAGTCTTTAAGAGTGTATAAATTTCTGTGTAACTGCAACACTGGAACCAAGACAGTGCAGGTAATGAGGTTTTTAGTATTGCGGCCAGAAAATCTGTAGAAGGTAAAAAATATCCTGGACTCATAAGTAAGAAGATCCAGGTGGATCCCATCCTCAGAAGATGAAGGAATCCAGGTCACTTAAACCAAGATGATGCAGAGTGAGAGCTAGAAAGGAGAAACAAGGAGGACAACAGAGGACCTATGAAGAATCACATTACCATCTCATGACAGAGAAAAGCTGCAAAAGTACAGAAAAAAGAAAAAAAAATTTGGATAAAATTAATGCATTTATTTGCTTTGTAAACTGTGCATATTTGCATTAAGTCCTTCCACATTTTTCCCTAAGTTAATGAGGGAGGGACATGTCACAAGGGAGGGAATTTAGCAGTTAATGATTCTTTAAAATAAAAAGCCCATTGTAACATTGTTTTTACCACCCAGAAAAGAACAGGAAGCATTTTAGAAAAAAAAGCACAGGTAAACAGAAGTTCAGAAAGTAGCAGAGGGAATTTATTATATATTTTAAAAAAAACAGGATGAAATGGGAATTCTTTTTTAAATGAAACTATTTTTGTATATTCTGCTGTTTATATTGGAATGCTCAGTTTTTTATATTTAAATGCAGAATAACATTTTTAAAAGAAAATAAGGAAATATATGATATTTTGAATGGATATTTTAACACATTTTGGGACTCTAAAAGTAAGTTCCAGTTAGTTTAAAGATCCACTTACATAGAACCCTGCATGTCTCTGATAATATTATATAGATAAGATATTACTGTATTTACTTAAAGGCAGTGTCTCTCATCATTTCACCCAGGTCTATCTGTCACTGTAACTACTTCCTACTTCTGTGACTTTCAGGCATTATTGTTTCAGAAACACATATCAACATCAGCATTCCTCTGAATCTAACTGAAGTAAATGCCCCTTAAACATGACATGAGTCAACCCAAACTTATAACCTGTTAAGTGACCAAGTGACTCCCTCATTATATCACCTCTAATAAGTGTTAAAGCAGAGTTTGAACCATAATCCTTAAAATTCAGAATTTAGTCATCACTCCTCACTTTCTTTATTCAATAGTAAGACTGAAATTATACCTGTGGTCCACTATAAAGAGTCCGCTGTTGGCTAAATCTAAACCTAGATCTTAGTTGTTCTTTAACTAACCGACTTTGATTAAATCTCTTTACCTCTCAGTGTGTTTATTGCTCTCTTCCACAAATTGGGGCTAAAAATACATCTCCTTTTCAGTTCAAAAGATGTTTTGAGGATAAAATGAGATAATGATTCAGACAAGTAATTTAAGACAAAATAAAAGTTACAACAGTATTCTAGCTTCCTAAAAAATAGACTGTGAAGTTTTAGGATAAAAATAGATAATTTTCAGTAGAATTTTAAAATAAAATAACTTTTCCTATATCTATGGAGTTTCCAATAAGTGTTTCTTCTTCTCTACCCCCAAGTCCCCCCCAAAAAGACTATGCCCTTCAGATAATAGCTACAAAAAGGGTTTTCTAACTTTTTTTGTCCAGAGTAGCTATGCTGTTCCAGTATTTCAAATTTAAATGAAAGAATAAAATATAAATTCTGTGCTCACTCCAAAAGGACTCACTTGATAGAATTTAGTAAGAATTCATTAACAAGACAATGCCATGATGGCAAATGTAAATAGTATAGGGCTGTGAGAAAATAGGCACTTTTGGAAGAACTATTAATGAAAACAACCATTCTGGAAGGCAATTGGAAATCGTACAGAACAATTTATGAAAGAACGAATGCCCACTCTTAGGCCTATAAACCAAAGAATCAACAAGGGAGAAAAAGTTCTTTGATGCATAAAATATTTATTGCAAGTTGTTTTTGTGTGTGTGGTGACAAGCAAATTAGAAACTAATAGGATGCCCATCAACTGAAGACTGAATAAATTGTGGTATAATAGTAGGGTATCATTATAATTGAGGTCCTACTTATTCTTCAATTAATTGTCTTCAATTTTTTAATTACTTGACCTTTAACTAAATTGACCTTTTAACTCTATAGGACTACTAGGTAACACAATGGATAGAGTGTTGGGCTTAGAGTTGAAAGACTCACCTTTGGGAATTCAAAACTGGCCTCAGACACTTACTAGCTGTGTGACACTAGGCAAGTCACTTAGCCCAGTTTATCTCAGGTTCCTCATCTGTAAAATAAGCTAGAGAAGGAAATGGCAAACCATCCACCATCTTAAGTAAGAAAACCTCAAAAAGGGTCTCAAAGAATCTGAAATGACTAAAAAACAACTGAATAGAAACAACCTTAAGACCTCATATTTAATTTCCCTCTTCCACAAAATGGGGGAAATAGTAACTCCCCTATGTAGTTCACAGTATTGTTTCAAGAATAAAATGAGACAATGGTTGTGCTATAATAAATGAGGAAATAATTTGAAAATAACATTGAAAGACATATATGAAGTGATGCAGAGTAAAGCAGGCAGAATGAACACAACTTCTTCTATAATATTAATAATAAAAAATAACATGATTTTGAGGACTATTACAAGCATATAAGAATGGAATGAATAAAACCAGGAGTACAATTTATGTAATGTCAATAACACATTGAAAACAACTTTGAAAGCTACAAGAACTATGATGAATACAATGAGAAAGAGAGAAGAGAAAAAGGAGAGGAGGGGAGAGAAGAGGAGAGGAGAAAAGAGGGAAAAGGAGGGTAGAAGAGAGGAGAGAAGGAGAAGGCAAAGGAGAAGAAGATAAAGAGAAAGGGGGGAGGACAGTGAATGGGAGAGAAAAGAAGAGGAGAGGAGAAAAAAGGGGTGGAAGGAAGGAAGGAAAAGGAGAGAAGAGGGGATGAAAGAGAAGGGAGATATTAAAAAAAAAATCACATCCTTTGTGTACACTGTGAAGCAAAAAACATTATAAGGCTGTCCTTTAGGAAACTCCTCAAACCACCCGGGGATAGAGAGTGGTTGCATAAATATGTACAACACATTGGAAAATATTAAGATTAATACGATAATGTCCTTTTCCTCCAAGAGTTCCAACAGTGATTTAACAGACATTTTCTTACCACCCACTATGTGAAAGGCACTACATGAGGGATATGGAGGGATAGGAAAAAAGAAAAGAAGCAGAAACCGCCCTTAAGAAAATTCTAGTGCAATTGAAGAGATAACTATAATTTGCTATAATATGAAATAGAATGTGATAAGTGAATTGTAACAGCATGAGTAATTTGTTATGAAAAAAAATTGAAGAAGGAGGCAAGTTAGTTTGTGCTTGATGGATCAACAAAAAATCCATGGTAGAAATAGTAAGTGAAGTGAACTTTAGAAAATGAACAGGAATTCAACAGACAGAGTAAAGAACAGTGGAGGTGTAGGGTATAATATGAACTCTAGGTTCAATTATAAGAGTAATTCGACATTTATGAGATATATATCTCTCATCTATATATTCTATCCCATTTATTCTATCATCTATCTATGTGTGTGTTCCTGAAAATTAAAGATCTTGTCAGTCAAAAGGCAACTTTGCTTAATTTTTCTTTGAATATAATGTGTTAATCTACAAGAATATATTCCTTTATCAAAACGTAAATATTCTGACATCATAGGAATAAGGAGAAAATTTGAACATTTAAGCAGTGATAATAATAAAATGAAACCTATCCTTCATGTAAGAGTAGAAAATTTAAAGCAATGAAAATTAAAACATAAAATTCCCATTAACAATACTGGAAATGCTACATTTACAGCATATAGACCATAATTAATGTTGATCTTTTTATTGTCAAAGCTGATTACCTAAACAATTATAGTCTCCCTGATTTAAATATTTTTTCAGAGAAAATATTTTGCACAGAGTGGTTAGCAGATTATTATGGTTCAGCCTCCTAAAATATACATGTTCCCTCAGGGAAGATTTATTGACGAGTTAGCAAAAGCGCCTTTGAAGATTATATAAATATTGCATGAAGACAACTGGATGTTTTGCAAAGATGAGATCAAGTAGATGTGAATTTGTAATTCTGTACATTCTCTGCATGTGTTAAGCCATACCTGTGTTCATTTCCTTCTGGTGCTAGCTGCAACTGAAGCTGTTGGTGGGCCTTTTAGCTGAAAGTGGAAGGGATAAGGAGGGAGATGGGGGTGGGGGATGAGATTCCTTGTTCCCTATTTCCCATTTGAGAAATAAGATAATTTTTTTAAATTATACATTTGCTAATGAAGACATTATGGTTTTTGCTTTTCCTCACTGGGAGAGTTGTTTATTAAATCCACTGATAACTACCCGAACAATATTTTTTGTCTGACGACTTTCTTTTAATATTGAATTGCCTTTATTGGTACATGTAAGTTCAGCCAAGCTGGAAAAGGACAAGGTATCTGTTTCTTCGTTGTCAAAGGATAATAAAGTTTTTTATAGGATCTTAAATTTGGGGGTCACAAAAGAGCTTTGAGAATATCTTATCCAATACCTTCATTCCCAGCAAAAGAAACTATGTAAAAAGAGGTTAAGAGATTTGCCCAAAGAAAGAGAAATACTAAATAGAAATTATGGAAGGCAAATTCGTATTCTAAGATTCAAAAAACAATCATTCTTTCCACACATATTTGGTTTCAATTTAGTCTCATGAGGTTAACTCAGAAAATACATTTCTTTTTATTATTTATACTAAATATTAGTATTTAGTATAATGGTTTTTTAAATTTTAATTTAACAGTGAATACTCTAAAAGTGAGGGGAAATTAAAAACTTGCTTTCACAAATAGAAAAAAAAACACTTGGGAAGAGATCATAGCTGAAGAATGTGTACGAAATTAAATATTTAAATAGCTAAGAGAATATGAAACTATATCCTTTACATGGAGGGTTTTTCTCACTTTGAGGTTGTTAAGCCTATATAAACAATAATATTCAATGGAAAAAATTTATTTATTAGTCTATTTTCCGAAATCCTCCTCTATTTCCTTTTTTTCTCTCTAGGTAATCTATGATATACTATCATAGCATTATTCCTTCTATTTCTGTCCCCAATTATCTTCACCAAATCATTACATGCCATGCTTTCTCCATCCTCACCTTGCCAAAATTTCTGGTTTTCCTCACGTAAGTATATGTCCTAATAACTAATGCTAGCATTTCATAAAATACTAGACTTGGAGTCATGAAGATCTAGGTACCAATATCACCTCACAAACATACTGGTTGTGTGACCTTGAACAAGTCAGTCTCTCCAAGTCTCAGCTTCTTACTGTAAAATAGGTACATTAAGAGCACCTAATAACAGTATGAGAATGATTAAACAACAAAATTAATGTAAAAACTAACCCCTATACTTATATTATTGTGAGTTTTATTAACACCTCCTCTTCAAATGAATGAACACATAAAAACATAAATCTATAAATATTTTAGGTAGAAGAATCAATCACTAAATCAATAATTTGGAAGAAAGGATAACTTCTTTCAGAGCCATATTCCAGTCATAGGTCCTGTCCTGGGTGGTCTCTATATAGCTATTCTTTCTAGCAGTGCATTTTTTCTGAAACTAAGTCGGCAACGCATTTTTTAAAAATTTAATTGATTTGTTTATTTACTTTTAGTTTATAAGATTCAGTTTCACAATCCCTTGAGTTTCAAATGTTCTCCCCCCATGGCAGCATGCAATTCAGTATAGGATTTGCAAATACTTTCACATTGGACATTAGTCTGGTTGTATAAAGGGTTGTAACCAATGGAGTGAACAAAGGGAAAGATGAAACAAAACCAAACATGGAAAAGAAGGAGAGCATGCAGTTTGCTTCAGTCTCCATTTAAACTCTGTTCTTTCTAGATCTTTCTCTGAATGTAGACATCTGCTTCAATCCTGAGTCTTTTAGAGTTGTCTCATAACCTTGCATTACTGAGAAGAGTCCAGTTTATCAGAGTTGGTCATCACACATGTGTTGTGTCTGTCATTGTGTACAAATTTCTCCTGGTTCTGCTCTTCTCACTTACCACCAGTTTTTATAAGCCTCTTCAGGTAAGTATGAAGTCCATCTACTTTTCATTTCTTATAGCACAATAGTATTCCATTACATTCATGTACCACAACTTTTTTAGCCATTCCCCAATTGATGGGCATCCCTTTAATTTCCAATTTTTCTGCTACCACAGAGAGAACTGCAATAAATATTTTTGTACATATGGGTCTTCCTCCCGCCTCTATGATCTCCTTGGGATACAATCCTAGAAGTGGTATTACTAGGTCAAAGGGTATGCAATTTTTTATAGCCCTTTGGGAATATTTCCAGATTGCTCTCCAGAATGGTTGAATCAGATCACAACTCCACTGACAATGCATTAGTGTTCCAATTTTTCTGCATTCTCTCCAGCATTTGTCATTTTCCTGTTTTGTCATCTTAGCCAATCTGATTGGTGAGATGTGTTACCTCAAAGTTGTTTTTATTTGCATTTCTCAAATCAATAGTGATTTAGAACATTTTTCATATGCTTATTGATATCTTTAATTTCTACCTCTGTAAATTGCCTGTACATATCTTTTGACCATTTATCAATTGGGGAATGAGACTTGCATTCTTATAGATTTGACTCAACTTAGTTGGCAATGTAATCCAATTGAGTTAGAAGCATATAGATAAAACTGATAAATTATTGGTGTTCATGCTACGCACGGTCAGTCTAGGACATGAATTCTTAAACTGGATTCCACATATCCCTAAGTCATGTAGGAATAGATTTCAAGGGATCAAAATATAAGATGGAAAATTACTGATTGACTGGATCATTCTTCTGTCTATTTATCTCTGTGTTTTTAATGTATTCATTGTGTATTCATGTCTTATGCATGTATACATATTTGTTTTTGTTTACCTGTTCATTTACTTATTTTCACTAATATCAATGGAGATTTGCTATTTCCTTCAAAAATGCATATATGTATCAAACTACAGTTGGATTCATGCTCATTCAATGGACAAAACAATCCATGGGAAACACAAACCAGTTAAGAACATGTGGTCTAGGAGGCTAGGTGGTGCATTGAATAGAAAACTGGTGCTAGAATCGGGAGGACCTGAGTTCACATCCAGCCTCAGACACTTACTAGCCACATAACCTTGGGCAAGTCACTTAACACCAATTGCTGTGCCTATCCCCCTCCAAAAAGAAACAAAAGAAAAAAGAACCCATGGTCTAGGTTAAAAAGATCAAACAATCTAGAAATTACGAAGATAAGCTAGTCTATAATCCATTTTTATAGATAAAGAAACTGAAGCCCAAAGAATTAGATTAACTTGTCCAATGTCACAGAGCTAGTAAGAGGTAAAGACCTTTTGATGTAGATTGTTCCAAATTAAGTAGCTTTGATTATTATGATAGTTTATGTTGCATGGAACCCAAATCACTTTAATACACACACTAATTGTGTATGTGAGGGTTCTAAGGCTAAGTAAAATAAATATAACCTTCATTCTGATAGTACAAATATTTTATTACAACTAGGTCTTTTCCTAAGTAAACTTTTCTGTTTGCTTTAGCCTCATTTAATTTTGTGATTTTGCTAAAGTATAGTCGTGTGTAGTATGTCAAATAATTAATTTTGTTTCTTTGTGGTGATTTCACTTTGATTAATTTTAGTAATTTTGCTCTTTCTTTTTTTGATCATTTCAGTTTTTTTTATTTTAAACATATTTTCAAAGAATTGCCTTTGTTTTGTTTAAAATGTCTATAGTTTTTTAAAATTTCCCTTTTTTCCTACAGTGTCAGTAATTTTTTTTGTTACCAATGTAGTGAATTTTGGTCCCTTTTTTCTTAGGTTTCATAGCTTTTAAAATCATATATTCAGCTCACCAATCATTACTTTTTCATTTCATGATTATATGTTCATATATGTCCATTCCTCTAAAATCTAGCTGCATCTCAGAAACGTTGGCATATTAGCTAATCTTTTCCATTTGTCTTTCCATATTTGTTCATGTTTTGTATTATACATTTTGAATCACTTACAAATAAAAACTTCACTGTAATGCTCCATTTAGATCTATAGTTTTTGCTTGTAATCTCTATTGTTATTGTAAAAATGACAAAATTAACATATGCATGTTTTAAGAGTTGAAAAGTGATATATATGTATATAAACACATA
>JAQQSU010020534.1:0-10023 GCA_028627135.1 Pseudochirops cupreus | reverse complement strand
TTCTTCTGCCTCTTTCTGCTTGGGCCTTCTCTCTAAATGCACTGCACCAGCTCCTTCCAGTTCAGCCCTCTCTCTTCAAGTCAACAAGTCCATCCCACAAATGGGATTCACAAGCTCTGGGTTTTAACACAGAACCCGAAAACCAAGCCAATACAGGGGAATCTTTAAATTCCATTTCCATTACAGACATGCAGGGATTATGCCTGCAATTCAGTATTGCTACATGAATGGTAGTGATGCCTCCTTATTGGATTACATAGCCATATTCTCTAGTGTCAACCTCTAACAGTGTTTGTTCTAAGAAAATAAACAAAACTAGGCTCTGTGTCCACATTTTTATTTCTCTCAAGCTGGTTTGACATGAATTGCATGGAAGTACAATCCAGAATTGGAAGCCTCTAAGGGTCCAGTTCAGAAGTGGTACTATTTGGGATTTGGGGGCACAGAGTTATATGTCCTTCAAAGAGTAGGTGTTCCCAAGGGATGTCAATCAGTTCTGACTGGTCAACACACTGGGAGGTGCATTTTATTAAAATGAAGGTCTTGAGTACGTGACTTAGGTCACTTAATCCTGGTCCAATACCTTTTCAACAGAGGCTGATATCACCCACCATCATGACTGTCACACAGAGGAAATCCTGTTCTATCAGACCAACCACCCACCATATCAGACCACTCCTAGTCTTGGGCTACCTAGGCAGAAGAATCTGTATCCACCCAAGTCTGGACATCTTCCTAATGCAATCTTATTGTCAGTAATGTCCTTGTGAAGAACTTTGGAGAAGGGTTTGGGGGTGGGAGTTCTAAGTCTCAAAGGCACCAATTACCGAAAAAAATCATTTCACACTGGCATGGATCACAGGAAAAGCAAAGAAAATAACTGGCATAGAGGTTTAAAGTTTGCAAAACTCTTTACAAATATTACCTCATGTTATCTTCACAACCACCCTGGGAAGTAGGTGCTTCTATTATACCCATTTTACAGATGATGAAAGAGCTTAAATGACTTGCCCAGGGTTTCACAGCTAGTATGTATATGAAGCAAAATTTTGATTCAGATTGTGTGAAGTGTACTTGCTCTAGAAAGAAAATACTCTTTGTGAAGCCAGGAAAGATTTTATTTTACATTTATTTTACATTCCTTGTGAATGGGCAACTCCCTAAAGGAGTACGCTTGCTCAGACAAATGCAAGGCTATTTATGCCCTGTTCCCAATTTGAATTTCCGCTTTGCTCTCCATTGGCTAGATGCAACCTTCTGAACTGCCCACTTCATGTTCTCCTCCTTGATATGTGCCCCCTCAAACAGGTCCTAAATACTTGTACTCCTTAGTACAAGCTTCTGACCTTTTACTTAATTAGAAGCCTGGTTCTGCTAGGCCACTGCTCTGATTAGAACCAGCCACTTCTGACTTAAGTCTTGTTATCACTTCTGCAAAGCTGGGAATAGTTTTTAATTCTGTGGAAACAGAATTCCTTCTTTTGTTTCTCACAAGGTCTTGTTGACCTCAGCTTAAGTGCTCTGTCCACTATAATACCTAGTTGCCTCAGATATAAGCCACATAACTGCCTTCCTTATCAAATATGGATTACAGGATTATAGATAGAGCTTGTAGGAAACTTCAGAGCATCTAGTCCAATCTCTTGTCAACCTGAATTAATGGGAAGGTAGCCAATATAGCAAAATAAGGTCTTTAGTCAGGGTAAGTTGAGTTACAGCTTGGAGTGCCACGAAGCAAGTGCTGGGGACCACAGAGAGGAGACTGGATGCAGTGTTCTTATAAAGTAATTGGGCAGAGGGGAGAGGGGATGAAGGTACAAGGAAGAGTGGACATTCCAGGGTTTCACAAGGTAAGTTGTTTTGCATAACTACTGAAAGTATATTGAAAAAGTTTGGGAATCTCAGAGGAGAGATTTTGTGACATTTACAGAATAATCAGAGTTTGGGGATAATAATGCCCGGTCAGTCTCTGACAATTCTTGGATCTGGGAATGGGGACAAGGCCCCATTTAGGTACCAAAGGTCTCATTCACTGTATGTGCTATACTTTGGACTTCACATCTCTTAAATCTTGCCTAAGAGACATTCTGAAGCCATAGAATGAGTGACCACTGGAGTTGTACTGGGGTAGAATAAGGACAAATCTCAGCACTGAAATCTGACACCTAGGCTATCAGCTAATAACTTTCTCAGAAAGTCTTTTAAACTCGGAGATCTTGAGTTTCCTCATCAGTAAAATGAAGATAACAATAATTGGAATATCTATCTCTTAAAGTTGTTTTGTAAATCTCAATAAACTAAACCATACCAACATATCTAAGCCCCCCAAGTGATTTACAGAATTAGATGGATGGTCACATGTAAGAGATGATTGAACTTTTGTTTCCACAGAAATCATGTAATACATGACTTACGAAGTAAATGTAGTTGGGGACGTTACTTATGTGGGTGCCTACTTATCAGCACATTTCTTTGCCCTCTGAGTAAACCTAGTGAATACCTTTTCCTGTGTCAACAACTTCAAAGGCCTGTAGAGGCTTCATTGGGGATGGGGGCACCTTGAGCCAAAATATTATCTTGAATAATGGAAGTCTTCTTATGTTCACAAAGGTATCCAGGGTTTACCTCTCATCAATTGAGAAAATTCCTTACTTGAGCTATGGAGATCATAAAATCCGAGTGATGGAGACATCCTGAGTTAGGATTTAAAATATTTATGGTCTGTCATGATTTTACTAAACAAAGTACAAAGAAAATGAGGATGGGAAACATTGAAATGTGGGAATGGAAGATGTAGGTAGGGGAGGAGACCCACATAGGGGCAGGTTTTAGGAGTTTTCAGATAGGTTGTGAACCCTGAAATACCCAGCCAATGGGGAAAAGGAGAGGGAAATGCAAATGGGGATAAGGATAATAAAAGCTGCGTTTTTGTCTAAAACAGGTGTGCCTGTGCCTGTCAGGTTACTCTTTACCACGAGGGGGTGCTAGTCAGGTCACCCATCCAAAAGGACATAAAATAAAAATCTTTTTTTTTTCTTGAATTCACAAAGCTGGGTGTTCTTGGTAGGAAGATTATTTTTCATATCACATTTGTCTTTAAGGCAGGCAGAGCAACCAGTTGCCATACATACATAATAAAGGCAGAACTTTGGAACAAATAATTTAAAAAACTGAAAAGAAAAGAATGAGTTCAAACTGGACATATACATGTGTATATGTGCGTGCGTGAGTGCGTGTGTGTGTGTGTGTGTGTGTGTGTGTGTGTGTGTGTGTGTGATCTGCACCTGGCCCCACCCTAGACAGCAGCTCCTTAATCTCATCTAGATCTCTTCTCTGTTACCTCCAAGTCATCTCAGCCTATTGGCAGTACCAGATTCCATTCAAATCTTCCCACAAAATCTTTTTTCCCTTATAGAAGAGGTCAGTCTCATTTAACAAATTCTTCCTGCTGGCTTCTATTGGCGAAACAACCCTTGTCTTTGACTGAAAGACTTGAGTCGAATTCTTTTGAGGCAGAACCTGCATCTTTTGCACTTGAATTTCGGGGTTCCTAGTGCCCCTAGACCTCAGCAATATTATATGAGATATATCACATCTAATATATATTTAATATTATTATATATGTATGTATATATACATACATAATAATAATATGTATATGTGTGTACGTGTGTATATATGTATAGTCAACCTCCAGAGTTCAGTCTAAGAAAGACAAACAGAATTAGGCTGTATGTATGTTTATTTCTCTCAAAGCTGGCAGACATGTACACATGTATTATGGGAATTTGAAGATCTTCCTTGCCCCGAGGCCCTTTGCTTAAGTGGCTTAAGTGGCTCTGAGAACCTTCCCTGATTTGAAAGTATACTCTGCCCCCTAATAGGCTGAATATGGTCACGTGGAGCCTATGGAGGGAGGCTTGTTTTTCAGGAATGCTCACGCCTTATTACTTTGTGATTGGGCAGTGGGTCAAGAGGGCTGTGACAGGAGAAGGCTATATATACACCCTGATGTGAGGTTTTGCTTTGGGGCTCACTTTGGAAAGAGTTGTGTGACTCTGGGAAGCCGTTGAGCCCTTCGGCTTTGAAAAACCCAGATGTTGGTGCTCCCCTCTCTGGTAACTGAATAGGTGTGGATGTGATGGTCAGGCGCTGAAAGCCCATCTGCTGATCTGTTTCTTTGTCTGCTTATAACTTCTGCTTGTAACTTGTTTGTATTGTGTCTATATTCTCTGAAGTTCAGGGTGCTGACTTTTCCCCCTGAATGATTTATGTTTGATTGATTAATGTAAGATTGTTAACCCATTTTGAGTTGCTTTCCTTTAGAAAAGCAGATGTAAGAACCTGTGCTAGCAGCTACCCTGGGTATGCTGGGGTGCTTGCTGATACAGCATGGGAGTTGCCATCCATAACTGAGTTCACTTTGGGGTTATGCTGCACGCTTTATATATCCTTTCAACAGGGGCTGATGTAACTATACCATCATTTCACCCCTGGAGAGAGAAAATATCTCTATACCAGACCACTTCCAGCCTTGGGCCATCCAGACAAAAGACTGTCTCCACCCAAGCTTGAGTAGAACACAATGGGATTTCCCTCCCACTTTAGATTAAATTCCTGGCAAGCTTGGGTGGGTCTGACCAGAATCAGCAATGCCCTCCTGAAGAAAAACTGAACCTAAAGTCAGGACTTTGGAAGAAGTGGGGGAAGCTCTGAACCTGCCCAAGATATTGGATGTGTGTGTGTGTGTGTGTGTATATGCTATACATAGCCTTCCCACTTTTACGCCACATTCATACCCATTCATCTGCACAGAGAACCAAGAGGTTCTTGGGTCTGAGTAAAAACTGTGGGCCCTCAAGACCTACACAATTTGGGGGGATTTTTTGTGGCAACCCACCTCCTTTGACTCCCACTTTCCCACAGGTTTGAGAGCATAAACTTCCCCATTAAGTGTTAAACAGGAGTTACTGGGAATTTCTAAGCCTGAGTATGACAGACTTGGGACAGAGATATTGCACCTACTAAGCAGGAGTGTGAACTTGGCTGGCTATTCTATGTTCTAAGAGAGCTGGGCCTCTAAGAGTAATGGCTAAGAGTTTGGGAACTGGCAAGTTCCTCTTATGCTCAGGATTTTCCCATAGTTTGATACTGCATATGGAAGGTACTGCTTCTCTCACTAAAAGAACAGAAGCTTAAGCTTCTGGGCTCCAACCTCAAAGGGAGATATTAAAATCTAATCTTCCTCTTAAATGAGAGAGATAGCACCTTAGCTGAGGACTCCAGCTGAAGGTAAAAGCTCAAAGCAAAGATGTGCCACAAACATGTGCCTAGCCAAACCAAAACTAAGTGCCAACTCAGTGGTGAAGAGGATAGAGCATCTGGCCTAGAGGTAGGGAGACCTAAGTTAAAGTCTGACTTCAGACTCCTACTACCTGTGTGAGTCTGGGCAAGTCACTTACCTTCCGGTTGTCCCAGTTTCCCCATCTGTAAAAATGGAGATGATAATAGCACCTACCTCACACAGTTGTGAAGATCAAAATGAGAAAATAATTGTAAAGTACTTAATACAGTGTTTGGCACATAGATGGTATTTAACAGCTATCACTGTTACTAATTACAACCCCAAGAAAAGTGAAACAATGCTTAGTAGTGTGTTGTGAGAAAATTATTCAGCTGAGATAGACGCTACATGATCCTGTCAGGGAGCAGAATAATGACATCACCATTATATCAGTAAATATCAGTGGCTCTTCAGTACTGGAGGCATGGGTTACTCCTCTATTTCTCACATGTGCCAGGACCATATGTTCCCTACTTAGCTTCACTTCCCACTGGCAATGTACTTATTTGTGGGAGCGTGAGCAACAGGATTTTGAAAGAAATGTTCTCTGCCATTTTTTCTCTCTGTCTGTCTCTGTCTCTGTCTCTGTCTCTCTCTGTGCCATTTTATTAAATACTTGTGTTTTGAAACTAACTGTGTATTCTAGGTGACATTAAATTAAAAGTCAACACACTGGTGGGGTTATGTAAACTATGGTTTATGAATGGATGTGGACTCTAAGTAACTTGGGCCAAAGGGAGCTTTTCTGGTGGGGGGGGGTCTTACGTGTGAGACAGGGGAGATGCCATAGATGTTCTCGAGAGGAAAAACTCCACATCTGGCACTTATCTCCTGTGGAATTCCTAGCTCCTGCTGCATGTCGGTTTCTAACTCTGCCCTATTTCCTCATTCACGCTTGCCTTATTTTTCAGATTACATTTAAGATCACTATTAGATTACAAAGTCTTTCTATCAGCCACAAGGTGCTTTTCTGTGAACGTTGTCCTTTCTTCTTAGCAAAATACTACATAAGCATATTTTTGATGATACAGGATAGACAAAAATAATGTAGAATAGTGATCTCATAATCTGTTTACATAATATGTAATGTATTTACATAATCTGTTACAACAGGTCTGTTGTAAAGTTTTCAATGATTATAAAAAGGGAAAGATGTTATTGATAAAACAATTATTTCTATAGTTTTTATTATTTTCAAAGTTCTGGCTCTGTAATTTTGCCCATTTTCTTTTTTTTTTAATTATCTATAAAAATTGTTATCTATCTAATGAATCCTATAATTTAGGTATATACCTTTTGGCCCTGGCATGTAAGTATATTCTTACTTGACAGTATATGTAACTTATGTAAGAGATGGCTAGCCAAAATGGTGGGAAGTTCTTTATTGTTTCTCACCTCTGAAATCTGAGAATACTTCTTGAGAAAATACAATAGTATACTTATGAGTTCGTTGTAGAGTGTGCTAATGCTTCTACTCTAGTTTGATGCACTGTGAAGGGTACAGTCCTTATTGAAGCAAACAGGCTTAAATGGCAGATATGGTTTTCTATGAAGCTGCATCCTCAGTTGATGCACTGGAGTCAGCCAATAAACATTTTTTAAGAGCCTACTAGGCATCAGGTATTCTGCTAAGTGCTGAGGGTTACAAGAACCTTTTCTATTCAGTTAACAGGAAATTATTGAGTGTTCACAATATAAAAGGAAACAAGAGAAGTAAAATGAAGGAAGTATAAGATATAAGCTCTGTGCCCATGGAGTTTACAACCCACCAGAGGAGAGAATAATTGGCTGCTACAGCATGTCCCAACAGTTCAGAAAAGGGAGAGATCGGTGGGAGTGTGGAAAACTTGGACGCTTCAGAAAATAACTGACTTTTCCCAAGTAGTATATGATTTTATTTTCTAATCAGATGTCTAGGCTAGGTAGGCAATATGAAGATGGGTAGATTCCCCCCAAAATCATTGACTTTATCTTTAATTCCATGATATTATTATGTCACTTCATCAATATTAACTTGTCAATCCTTTAATTTAACAAAAGCCTAGCATTTTTAAAACTTCATTTTTTTTAGATGACCTATATGGTATATTGAGTTGAATATCTCTAAAAGCAGCACACAAAGAGGTTTTGGTTGTGCTAGGAAGAGAACTCAGCGGTCTTACAGTTCAGAACGGTAATAAGATGAATATTTCATGACCATTACTAGAAGGAAGTCTCCAGGGCCTGGTTTCAGATTTCTCATGTGTACTGTATGTATGTCTTCCTCAGCCAACTTCAATATTATTGAAAATCAAGAGACAGTGGTTACTTGGGGAAAAAAATGTATCAGTTAATAGGATTTCATAGTTCTACAAAGTTTTGAAGTTTTTTTTCCTTCAAAAGAAAGTAAATTGCCCTGCTGTCTACCCCCTCCAGGATGTCAGTGAATTATAATGTTGTTAGCCTGAATCATGCTGATTATTTAACATCTTAAAACCATTAAAACAAAACAAAGCAAAGACATGTGCAAGTGGTCTCTAACCACAATGTGGGCTCTAGTCAATCAGATGCTGAGCAGGCAGTGCTCAGAGAGAGAAGCAGCTTGAGTGGGTGGAAAGAGTAGACCTCTAAGAGTTGGGAGGTGACCTCTGAGAGAAGAGACCTCTGATGGCAGAGACTTGCTGAGGGAGCCTCTGAACTTTGAAAGTGAATAGAGCTGTAGGGCAGAAACCTGTCCATGGGGAGGGAGGCTTAGCTTAAACTCCTTTTGAGAACTGTTAAAGTAAACTGAGCTATAAATACAGAGCCTTTGGACTTTGGAGGTGAATTGAGATGATGGTGGTAGTACAGCGGTTCTCAACCTGTGGGTTGTGACCCCTTTGGGGGTTGAATGACCTTTTCACAGGGGTTGCCAAAGACCATCAGAAAACATATATTTCTGATGGTCTTAGGAACTGAGAAACCACTCCTCTATCCATCTCCAGGCAGGTCTGCCCACATGCAGATATGTCCACATAAGAGTATTAAAGGATCGCGGTATTAGGAAGGTTGAGAACCACTGTGCTAGTGGTATGTATTAGTATTGTTGTTGTCCTGTTAAGCTTTGTTTTCCCAAAGGCAGAAGCTGTGGGCAGGAGCGCCTGGAGCCTACTGTTGGGTAAGAGCAGAGAGAGCTTGGAGTAGAGCAGTCTCTGGGAGCTGAGACATGGAGCAAGAACAGAGAGCTACCTACCTACCTACCTACCTACGATCAGCCCACAGAGGAAGAGCCATGGGACTTGGAAGTCAAACCTGAGTTAAGATGAAAGAGGACTTTACTTGGACACTTAGTATTGATTAAGGAGATTATTCTTACAGTGACCTAGGGCTGGATCATGTGGTATTTTCTGCTATCCCTTAAGGATGCATAATACTAGGGAAGACCCTGTGACCCCCTGATTGTGTAAACAAGTGTTTTGGGGAATGCTGCTGAATGCAGAGATATATGCTATGTGCCATATGAAATACTGAGTGTTATGATATAGATAGATAGATAGGTAGATAGATAGGCTTTGCTCAAGGAAATTGCTATGAACGCTATGCTTTACTGAACAATGTTTAGTACTGAACAGAGAGTTCATTATACTATGCAATTAGACTCTTAAAACTATTCATAGCAGAAGTCATCAGATGTGCTGCTGTGACTGGAGTTACACATTCCTAATATATTACTACAAAAGCTATACAATTTTGGATCTGAAAAGCCTCATCAGTTATTTAGTGAAATCCCTTCATTTTTCATATAAGAAACTGAGACCCAGAGAAGTTAGCTGACATTTCCAAGATTAAACTGATAGCAGCAAAGTTGGGATTAGAAGAGTATTCCCTTGATCTAGTGCTTTCTCTTTATAATAGCTGACACTTATATACTACATTTATATAACACTACTTCTAATAAGAATAATCCTGAAACCTGAATAAATTAATCACTCAAAAGATACTTGATTCTGAGACTAACTCAGACTATAGGATAAAATTTTCCAAATGCTTCCAATAGTAGTAAAAGACACTATATTTAGATTATTCCATAACTAAGCACTAGAAAGTAGCAAGTTCATTAGCACTGAAAAAATGCTGGCTATATCAAAGCTATATATGCTAAGAATGGATGGTTTACTGACTGTTGTTTAATATGAAAGTATTTGTAGATCCTATATTTGATTGCATGCCACCAGGAGGGGGGTAGGGAGGAGAGGGAAAGGGAGAAAATTGGAAACTCAAGGTATTGTGGAACTGAATGTTGGAAACCAAAAGTAAATTAATTAATTAATTAAAATTTTTAAAAAATGGATGGTTTATACACTCAAGGATACGGCATTTACATAGCAACCTATGGTGAGAAAAGCGAAGATAAAATAAAATTATGGGAGATATAATGTCAATGTCTAATCCCACTTTTACCTATCAAATCTAGACTATTATTAATTTTCTTTTTTTTTTATTAAATTTTTTTTGAGTTACATATTTTCTCCCCGTCTTTCCGCCACCCACCACCCCAAAACAGCCATCCCAGTGTTTCCCCCCTCCCCCAGTCTATTCTCTCCTATGTCCCTTTTTGATAGGGCAGAATGGATCTCCCAACTGCAGTGCCTGTGTATCTCAAGTTCCAGTTGGATGTAGTCAATAATAATAATAATAATTTCATATATATATGCACACAC
>JAQQSU010020533.1:0-10023 GCA_028627135.1 Pseudochirops cupreus | reverse complement strand
TATGACCAAACTATTGTACAATGTGAAAGTATTTGCAGATCCTATACATGATTGCACGCCACCATGGGGGGGGGGGGAAGGGAGGGGAGAAAATCTGAAACTCAAGTGATTGTGGAACTGAATCTTGTAAATTAAAAGTAAATGAGTAAATAAAAAAATTTTAAAAAAAAGGAATTCTTTCCTTCCTTATCTAAAACAAACGATAGCTTTTGCAATTCTTCATAAATAATAGGTAATAACTATAATTATCTGCATTTTGTAGATGAGAAACAGGGACTAAGAGAAGTTATATACTTTGTCTAAGCTCCTACAACTAGTAAGTTTCTGAGACAGGATTCAAATCCAGATCTTCCTGAGTTAATGTCCAGCCCACTGTCCACAACATTATTATGCCTCCTTAAACAAGTTTAGTTGACAAGCATAGGCAGTAACCTAAAGAAAAATGAGACCTCTCCCTATGCAATCTATACCTACCCATTAGAGATGAATTTATATTAACAAATTGCTTTTCAAAACACATAGAGAGGTGATACATTGTCACTTACACCCAAGTAGGAAATACTCTAAATGGCTAATTAAATTAATACCTAGCTGAGTACTCTAAGAACTGGACTTTTTATTTAGGAAAGTGAAAGGGAAAATTTGGAATTTTGCAAGTCAGGGGTGAGGAGGCATTACAGATTTAAATTGTCAGTGGAAAACACAAAAGTGTTATATATCTGGTTTTAGAAGGGAGCTAAGTCAAGTCAACACACTTACTGGCAGCTAGGTGGCAGAGATAGAGTGCTGGACCTGGAGTCAAAAAATCTGAGTTCAAGTTTGACCATACCTGCATAACTTTGGGCAAGTCATTTAACCTATTTCCTCAACTGTAAAATTAGGATAATAATGGCACCTCCCTTCCAGGGTTGTTATGAGGATGAAATGTGATAATATTTTTTAAAATTTTTATTTGGGGGGGGTTATTTACTTTTAGTTTACAACATTCAGTTCCACAGTCCCTTGAGTTTCAGGTTTTCTCCCCCTCCTTTTTCCCCCCCTCAATAGTGGCATGCACTCGGATACAGGATCTACAAATATCTTCCCGTTAATCATTAGTCAGGTTGTAAAGAAGGATTGTAACTGATGGAATAATCAGTGGGAAGGAGGAAACAAAATAAGACAAGAAAAAGAAAAGGAGCAAGTAGTTTTGTTTCGATCTGCACTCAGACTCCACATCTCCT
The DNA here is from genome assembly GCA_028627135.1 of Pseudochirops cupreus. Taxonomy (NCBI): domain Eukaryota; kingdom Metazoa; phylum Chordata; class Mammalia; order Diprotodontia; family Pseudocheiridae; genus Pseudochirops; species Pseudochirops cupreus. The sequence continues at coordinate 8,800 of JAQQSU010020533.1, read as the reverse complement.
TCCCTGGATGTGGATATCTCCTTCAAATATGAGTTTTTTGGAGTTGTCCTATAACCTTGTATTGCTGAGAGGAGCCCAGTCTATTGAAGTTAGTCATAACACACATGTTGTGCCTGTGATTGTGTACAAATTTGTCCTGGTTCTGTTCTTCTCGCTCAGCAGCAATTTATATAAGTCTCTCCAGGTTATTATGAAGTCCGTCTACTCCTCATTTCTTATATAGCACAGTAGTATCCCATTACATTCATATACCACAGCTTGTTCAGCCATTCCCCAGTTGATGGGCATCACCTTGTTTTCTAATTTTTTGCCAGCACAAAAAGGGCCGCTATAAATATTTTTGTACACACGGGTCCTCTTCCCACTTCTCTGATCTCTTTGGGATATAACCCTAGAAGTGGTATTGCTGGGTCAAAGGGTATGCACTTATTTATAGCCCTTTGGGCATAGTTCCAGATTGCTCTCCAGAATGGCTGGATCAGTTCACAGCTCCACCAACAATGCATTAGTGTTCCAATTTTTCCACATCCTCTCCAGCATTTATCATTTTCCTGTTTTGTCATCTTAGCCAATCTGGCTGGTGAGATGTGGTACCTCAAAGTTGTTTTGATTTGCATTTCTCTAATCACTAGTGATCTGGAACATTTTTTCATATGCTTATAGATGTCTTTGATTTCATCTTCTGAAAACTGCCTGTTCATGTCCTTTGACCATTTATCAAATGAGGGGGTGGCTTATATTCTTATAAATTTAACTCAATTCTTTGTATATTTTAGAAATGAGGCCTTTATCAGAGACACTGGTTGTAAAAATTCTTTCCCAATTTTCCACTTCCCTTTTAATCTTGGAAACATTGGCTTTGTTTGCACAGAAGCTTTTCAATTTAATATAATCAAAATTATCCATTTTGCATTTTGTAATGCTCTCTAGCTCTTGTTTCATCATGAAGTCTTTCCCACTCCATAGATCTGACAGGTAAACTATCTCTTGCTCTCCAAAATTGCTTATGGTATCAACCTTTATACCTAGATCATGCATCCATTTCGACTTTATTTTGGTGTATGGTGTTAGATATTGGTCTATGCCCAATTTCTGCCATACTGTGTTCCAGTTTTCCCAGCAGTTTTTGTCAAATAATGTGTTCTTATCCCAAAAAATGGGGTCTTTGGGTTTATCAAACAGTAGATTATTAGAGTCATTGGTTTCTGAGTCTCGTGTACCCAATCCATTCCATTGATCCACTGCTCTATTCCTCATCCAGTACCTTATTAAGGGACTGCAATGGAGGAAGAAGAAAGAATGAAGCAGAAAAGGTTAAATTATGCTACACAAAGAGGCATAAAAACATTATAGTAGAGGGAAAGCTGTGATAATATTTGTAAAGCATTTCGCATGGTGCCTAGCACAGTGTAGGCACTGTCTAAATGCTAGCTATTATTATTAAGTCACTGTGCCAAGCCCTGCTAGACAAAACTAGACTGTCCTCTTAAAGAATTCATAGTTTAAGGGGAAACAACATTCAAGCAACTATGTACAAACAAGATACAGGCAGTATAAATTAGGGGTGATCTCAAAGGGAAGGCACTAAAATTAAGGAGGACTGGGGAAGGTTTCTCTCAGAAAGTGGGACTTTAGCTAATCCTTAAAAGATGCCAAGGGGCAGAGATGAAGAGGAAAGGAATTCCAAGCATGGGTCCTGGCCAGGGAAGATGCCCGGAGGCATGAGATGCAGTGTTGTGTTCAAGGGGGAGCTAATTCAGAAAGAGAGACATTATGGTATCAGGAGTGGCAGCTATGGTAAGGTAGACTGAGAGGACAATAGTCAGGAACACCTGGGTTAAAATTCCTAGGCCTCAACTGTAAAATGGGAATAGTGAACCATATCCAGTTGTCCTGATCTATATCTGGCCACTGGACCCAGATGGCTCTGGGAGAGAGTGAGGCTGGTGACTGCACAGCCCTGCCTCACTGTAAGCCAGTTCACTTACATGTTATGGCATCACCTGCCTAATGTCAAGGTACTCTTTGAGAACTAGGGACATACAAAAAAATGGGAATAATAATAGCCCCAACTTCCATGTGTTGTTGTGATGATACAATAAGATAAAGCACTTTGCAGATCTTAAAGTAGATATAGATGTGAGCTCTCCTGATTAAGATATATAATGGAAAGAGCTGTGAATGAGAAAATCCAGCTCTGTCAATTGACCAGGGAGTACCGGATTCCTCCTTTCTCAAAAATGGCTTCCCACCTCAAGTAGTTTTTATGGGGATAAAATAAGAAAATTGCAAAATATTGTATTTTACCATTAGTAAAGTATCACTGAGAGGTAGAGGCTTTGTTTAGAAGACAGCCTGAGAGCTGGGCCAAGGATTGTCCAGCTCAGCTAGCTGTCTTGTTGATTTATTGGAAGAAGTAATGGACCCAGGTTCAAATCCGGGATATAATTGGGCACTTACTAACATTCAACGAGGCATTTTTTCTGAGCTTTCATTTCTTCATTGGCTAAATGGGAGTAACATTTGCATTCTCTATTTCATAGGGTTCTTGTGAAGAAAGGATCAAAGGAGATTGCAGGCACAGTATTTTGCAAACCTTAGAGTGCTATATAAATTCTATTATTATTGTTCATTATAAATTACAGCCTCATAGAAAAGTGAATGGCTGTTCTATCCAAAGAAGCCACAGTGGAGGAGGTTTTTGTGTAGGAGAATTATCTGATCATTATTGTGATACTGGAAGGTAAATTTGGCCGCAGATAAGATAGCTAGTTAAGAAGCTCTTGTTATAATCCAGGTAGGACGTGATGAGGCCTGAACCAAAGTGAGGGTGGTGGGACTAGAAAGAAAGGAACGGAAATCAAGATGTTTTACAAATGGAGTAAAGAAAAATTGGCAACTGATTAGATGTGGGGAACGGGGAGTCAGGCACAGCTCTGAGGTTTGGCGTTCAGGCAACTGGGTGAATGGTTGTGACTTCAATAGAAATAAGGGAAATATGTAAGGAAAGAAATAAGCATTTTTTTAAACACCTACCATAGGCCAGGCACTATGCTAAGCATTTTACAAATATGTTCTCATTTCATCCTTGCAGCAACAATGTAAGGTAGATGCTAATATGATTCCTGTTTTACAGTTGAGGAAACTGAGGCAAACAGACATTAAAGTGACTTGCCCAGGGTCACATAACTAGTAAGCGTCTGAGGCCAGATTTGAACTCAGTTTTTCCTGATTCCAGGTCTAGCACACTCTCCACTGTGCCATTTAACTGCCTTAATATTTGGGGAACTCATTTTATAATATAGAAGGAGGAAAAGGAATCTTAAAAGGAGACACAGGAGAAATGGTTAAAGGTCCAGGAAGAGAATCCAGACAGGGCAGTATTAAAGAAGCCAGGGGAGAGACTATCAAGAGAAAAGGAGGCAAGAATGTTACTGATGCTACCTGGAGTCAACACCTGTCAGTGATTAGTGCAATTACTGGATCAGAGGAAAAACCCTCACACAGGAAAAGAGATTTAGATCAGAAATTTAAATGAAAGTGAATCAGAGGCTGAGCCTGGTGAGGAACAGAAGTTTCTCAGAAATACAAAAAAATCTAAGTAAAATCCTGAAGTACAGCAAGATTGAGGAGCCAGGGGATGCTGTGAGAGACACAAACAGAAAAAGCCTTCATGAAAACTGAGACCCAGTGGAGCTCAGAGGCTTGTGGTCACAGCTAGTAAATATCTCAAGTGGGATCTGGCCCCTGATTCCAAGCTGAACACCACTCTCCCAAAAAAGAATCTGAAAATGGAGAGAGCTTAAGGATTTAGAAGAGCACCATCCTAGGGGTTTTGATGCTGTGGGTGACTTTTGAAAGAGTAGTTTCAACCAAGTGTTAGAGACAAAGTGGGTTCATGTATTTGAATCCTAATTCAGACACTCATTAGTCTAGAGACTTTGGATAAGACATTTTAATGTTTCTGGGTTTCTGTGGAAGCCTTTCAAGCAGTAGAGGAATAAGGAGGCAGAGAATTCATTGAGACGATGGAATGAAGACAATTTTTCCAAAGTGTTTTGTGGTTAATGGAAAAGGGCAATAGATTTGGGTGTATAGTTGAGTCCAAGGAAGTAGGGCTCTTTTAGATTAAGATAAACTTGGGCATATTTGTAGGCTGAGGGGAAAGAATCAGTAATGGAGAGACTGAAATTCAGAGATGGGGGAGGGGATGCAGAGAGAGACAGAGGCAAAGAGATAAAGTGCTGATTGATGGAACAATTAGTTAATAAGCATTTATTAAGCACCGACTGTATGCCAGGCAAAGATGGGGCTGCAAAGATAAAAATTAAATAGTATCTGTTTCCAAAAAGCTCATGATCTATTGGGAGATATGACATGTATGCGTGTGTGTATGTGTATGTGTGTACAGAATAAATATGTAACCCCACTAGCCCCTCCCCCCAAGAATGGGCTGGTTTTCCTGAGGGTCAGACAGCCCTGTGTACAGGTAGGGACAGGTGATTCTTGATTAGCCAAGACACTGCTCAACCTCCAATGCCATCCATCTACAGGAGGAGTAGACAGACATTTCAGGGGTGGCATTCCAGATAGGGGGTCAAGACAGGCAGGTGTGAACTTTTATATGTTGAATTGGAGATCTCCCTAGAGTTCTTTCTCTTCCTACACACACATACACAGAAACTGACCCATAACATGTCCCTTGATTCCCAACACCAGCAACCCTAGAGGTGGTAGCTTACCCAGGAAGTTCACTGAGTTGTAAAGGGAAGGATGTGAAGCTAGAATGGGAATTATTGAATTAGAAACTAGGGAGAAGTCATAGGACCTGAGATCTCAGGAAGATCAGAAAGCAGGTTCAATGGCAGCTGGAGAGGGAAAAGGACAGGAGACTGATCAGACGGAAATTTCAGAGTTTCATATATAGGACTGCAATGATACTGAGATTTGAAGATCTTCCATGCCCCTTGAACTTGCTGACATAGCAGGAAGAGGTGTAGAAAGAGAAAGCCGGAACCAAGCTAGCATCTGGGTGGTGGTGACTAGAAGCAGTGGCTGCAGTTGCAGCGTGAACTCTTTTTTCTTTGAGTCTGCCAGAATCTCTGTTAAGGACTCCTGCTGAGGACTGCCAGAGACGGGAACTGTGGGGGGCCTGGAGCTGCTGGGAGCAAGCTGCCTGGACACTAAGCAGTTGCCATGAATGAGGAGAGGAGGATCTTTGCCTGAGGTAGCCTGTCCTGTTTTGAAGGCTTGAGAATGTGGGTGTTTACTACATTAACTACATGTGCCAACTTCATAACTACTGTGTTGGCTTTGACTTTCTGGTTTTGGGACTCAGTTTTCTGATATTTGAATAAATGCTCTAGCTATATTTCCCATGTAGAGAGCCTGTTACATTTTGTGATTAATAACCATATCACCATACTTATAGTTGTGGTGGGCATTATGAATACTGCATTGTTGATACAAGAGCATGGTAAAATTCTGAGTGATAGTCAGATGTAAGGTATGTCCATCTGAGCGGGTGGCCAAAGCACCACATTCCCACTCATCATTTTTGTTGATTTGTTCAATTAGTGCAGAGGTCAGTGAAAAAAAAAGTATAGGAAGGTTGTACATAGTTGTAGGTACTTAATAAATATTTGAGTTGAATTGATCCACAAAATGTACATTGAAATCTCTAAGCATCATGATAAGGAACAAAGAAGTGAAGAAGACTTTGTGCCAAGTAACAAAGTAATTAAGAAGTTTTGGGAGCATATTCTGGAGCTTGGTAATTGACTATTACAAGGACAGGGAAAGGATGATATATTTGGATGGCATGGACTTCTAAAAACAAAAAAGACCATTGAGTGATAGTGATAGAACAATGATTTAGAAATATCAGTGGGAAGCACGGACTATGGCAGCTCTCTAAAGCAGCAGTACTCTAGTCTATGAGTGCAGATTCTGCAGGTAATTATGATACAAATCACTTTGAACAAGAAAATGTGAAGGGCTAGTCAGTTTCCATACACGTGTATTATATACCTCTGTTTAATATTCATTCTTGTAAGGACCTGATCCACTAATGATGACAGTGTCATAATTATGAACTGAAATCTCATTACTTTTGAGCTAATTGGAATAGAGGATGTGACAGCTCATTCCTCCCCCTTTCATTTGCAACTAGTACAATAAGATCTTAGAAATGTGCCTTAATGATGGAAGAGGCAAATTTTAATAGGGATGGACCTCCTTGAATCAAAAATCCCTTGATTATGAAGTGACAGCACTCTCCACTGGACCTCAGATCACAGTTTTAAAACTTATGCTTCCTCTATTTTATAGCTAAAGACCTGAGACCCAGAGAGTTTAAGTGACATTCCCTACATTACACAGGTAGTGAGATTTGAGCCAGGATTTGAACCAGGGTCTTCTGGCTCCAAATCTAGCTCTATGTCACAGTGTTGAACTTGTACTTTTCATGCTAACTCTTAAGGAGTAATGCAGAGCAGGTTACATCTGCCAGAAGATGATTACCTGGTGTTTAACTAGATGGGAAATAGTGGAACACACTGAGTGATATTAAGGTCTTTTGACTGGTTTTGTGTCTTCAGCTTTGAATTCCTTATATTCCTTCAACTAGGTGATATAGTGGATTGAATTCTAGACCAGGAGTCAGACAGATTTACCTTCCTGGGTTCAAATCTAGCCTCATATACTTACTAGCTGTGTGATCCTGGGCAAGTCACTTAACCTCTGTTTACCTTAGTTTCCTCATCTGTAAAATGGGGATTGTAATAGCATTTACCTCCCAGGGTTATTATAGGGATCAAATGTGATATATATTTGTTTAGCAAAGTGCCTACCACATAGTAGATGTTATATAAATGTTTCTTCCTTACCCCCTCAAAAGTCTCTCAGCTCCAAATTTAGGATTATTCCTGGAGGAATGTTATTAAGAAAGCTTGAGGAAAATGAGGTCACAGGAGGGAGCAGAGCCCTTAACATTCTTTCCCTCCTTAATTTTCTTTTCACTGTCCATAGCTAGGCAGGATGAAATAGCACCCTTGAGGCCTCTATCATCAAGTGTTTCTGCATGAATGGTCATAGCTATTAACAAACACATAGTGTAGCTATGACTGTAACAGTCAGTGTCATAAATGGAGTCATTCTTTAGTATATGGAAGGAAATAACATGAGATATGGCTGCCAGGAAGATGGGGGAGGAAGCAGAGATCAGAATGTAAAATGTCCTCTATGTCATGTGGCATTTGAACTTTCCTGGGAGAGGTAATTAAGAACCAACTATGATTTCTGAGCACATGAGTAATATAACCAGGTTTATATGCATAAAGGATTATGGCTTGAAGGAAGAATTAAAGTGAGTAGTGGCAGATTGACTTCCAAATGAAACTATTGTAATAGTTTGAGCAGAAGGTAATGAAGGTTGGGATGGTAGGAATAATGAGGGGGAAACAGATACGACAGATGCTTCAGAGAGAATCAACAGGAACTAGTAATTGATTGAGAGAAAGGGAAAAACCAAAGGTAACCATGGAGTTCCAAATGTGGGATTCTAAGGTGGTTGCAGAGATAGAAACAGTGAAGTTAGGAAGAGAATTATTTTTAGGAGAAGGGGAAAAAGAACTTATTTTTGGATCCATTGAGGGTGCTAATGGGACTTTACATCCAATGGGTGCTTGGATATGCATGCCTGAAACTTGGAAGAGAGGACAAGACTGGAGCTGTCTATTTGGGAGTTATCTGGGACTGCGAAATCATCTGGCACATTTAAGACAGAGAGCAGACTTCAGGAGAGTGAATCATCAGCAGCTGTGGTGGTATCCAGACTCCTCAACCCATAAACACCAAAGAGCAAGTAAAAGGTCAGTCAGGAACTCTGTTGGAAAGGAAGGACAAGGTCTGGCCCCTGCCCCTGGGAAAGAGGTGGCAGAGGCATGGTGGCTGTAGTGGCTACCCTGCACGGCTGCCTCCAGACCTCCTGGCCTGCAGATCATAAGGAGACCAAGTGAGCATTTAGAGGGTAATTGCTCTTGCTTTAACCTGCTTGGATCTGGATCGCTGTCTTGGGTGGAAGTCCTGGGGCATGTGGCCAGTGGTCCAGAGCTTGTGGGAGCTACAGAGAGAGTACTCAACTAATAGTTCCAGGAGATGCAAAAAAACCCAGCAATTTGGGACAAAGCTCTATCCATTCTGGAAACAGAGTTCTACCATGGCAAAGAGCTCAAAAGTCAAGTAATTGGCTGGCAACAAGGAAACAACGCAAGCACAGCAATCAAACCTTAGGTACCTTTTTTGGGGACAAAAAGGATCAAAGCATCAAACAGAAGGAAGACAACACAGTCAGAATTCCTGCATCAAAAGCTTCCAAGAAAAATATGAACTGCTTATAGTAGGCCATAGAGGAGCTCAAGAAGGATTTTGAAAATCAAAAGAAGTGGAGGAAAAATTGGGAAGAGAAATGCAGATTCAAGAAAATCATGAAAAGAGAGTCAACAACCTGACTGAAGAAAATAACACCTTAAGAAGTAGACTAACTCAAATGAGAAAAGAGGCCCAAAAAGCCAGTGAGGAGAAGAACACCTTAAAAAGACAAATTTGCCAGATGGAAAAGAAATTTCAAAAACTAACTGAAGAGAATAACTCCTTCAAAATAAGATTGGAGCAATTGGAAGCTAATGACTTTATGAGAAATCAAGATACTATAAAACATATCCAAACAAATGAAAAAATAGAAGGCAATATGAAATATCTCATTGGAAAAATCACTGACCTGGAAAATAGATCCAGGAGA
>JAQQSU010020532.1:0-10023 GCA_028627135.1 Pseudochirops cupreus | reverse complement strand
CTTTTCATGATTTTCTTGCATCATTCTTAATTCTCTTTCCAATTTTTCCTCCACTTCTCTCATTTGGTTTTCAAAATCCTTCTTAAGTTCATCTATGGCTTTTAGGCAGTCTTCATGTGTCTTGGAAGCTTTTGGTGAGGGAGTTCTGACTGTGTTGTCTTCCCCCCATTCCATGCTTTGATCCCTCTTTTCCCCAAAGAAGGAATCTAGAGTTTGGTTGCTGTTCTTACTTTGCTTCCTTTGTCTGCTCATAATGGCCAGTCAATGATTTTTTAGCTCTGTGGAACTCTGCTTCCACAGGGGAAAGCTCTGCCCCATATCACTGGGGTTTTCACAGCTACTGGAGCTATTAGGGGGTTGTTTTTTTACAGCCCCCACCAGCTTTGGATCCAGGACCACCACCCAAGACCATGATCTGGTTACAGGACACTCAACGCGATAGCACTTGGCCTCTGAACAATCTCTTAGCCTCCCTGCGGTCTGCAGGCTGGGAGCTCTGAAGCAGCTATGTGGAGGAGGCTGCAGGGCCTCTGCTTCTGCCACTTCCTAGCCCTGGAGGCAGTTTGGCTGGACCCGCTTTTCTCTCCAAATTTTAGCCAAGATCCACTGACCTTTCACTTAGTCCTATTTTCTTATGGCTTGATAAGTCTGGAAAATGCCACAGCTGCTGCTGATCCATTCTCCTGAAGCTCCAGCTTCGGCTCTGCTCAGCTAGTCCAAACCGTGGCTTGGTTTCAGGCTGGACTGGTTTTGGCTCCCAGCGCTGAGATTTTCCCTCCTAGCCAAGCTGCCTTCAGTGGGAAGTATGTTTGTGTCTGTGTTAGAGCTCTAAAATTTGTTTAGAGTCATATTTTATGGTTATTTGAGGTGGCTGTGTGGGAGTTGCCATACCTTGCTGCTCCTACATCGCCATCTTGGCTCCATCCCCTAGTCTATTTTTTAAGGTGTTATTTTCTTCAGTATCTTTTTGGTTCTCCTTTATCAAGCTGTTGACTGTTTTTTTTGATTTGCGTGATTCTCTTGCATCGGTTTCATTCCTCTTCCCAATTTTTCTTCTATTTGTCTTACTTGATTTTCAAAATGCTTTTTGAGCTCTTCCATGGCCTTGGATCAATTTATATTTTCATATTCAAAGTCTGAGACTTTGGATGTAGGAACTTTGCTTTTTTTTTTGTCTTCTTCTGGTTGTTTGTTTTGATCTTCTTTGACACCAAGTAAGATTCTAGAGTATCAATTATTTTTTTTCTGTTGTTTGTGCATTTTCCCAAACAATTACTTCACTTTTTAACTCTTTGTTAAGGCACGGCTTTGCTTCTGGTGTGGAGATTTCACTGTTCCAAGCTTCAGGGGTTTTGTGTAGCTTTTTTCAGAGATATTTTTAGGGACCTGTAAATTTTCAGTCTTCTAAGGTGGTATGATCAAAGTAGAAGTATTTACTCCTATTCCTGTTTGTGGTCAGGTCTGTGAGTGACCACAAGCATTCATTTCTGCTTTGAAACTGTGAGGAGAATTTCTTCTCCACTGCTTCTATGCTCCACCATACCATCACACCTCCTTGCCCCAGGACTACCTCCCAGGACTGTGACCTAGATCTAAGCATGAGCAAAGCCAGGGAATCTCGCCTCAATGCCAGCAAAGAGGTAACTGCAATCCCTCTCTGATCTGCTACTTGATCCCCCACTGTCTTTAGGCAAAGAGCTCTGAAACTTCCTCCATTGCCCTAGGGCTGCAGTGAACCATGCTCCTCTCTTACCCAGGGCCCACAGACCTTTCCCACTGACTTTCTAAGTCATCTTTGTTTTTTTGTGAATTGAGAAGTCTGGAAACCACCACAACTGCTAATTATTCAGTTACCCAAGGCCTGCTCCAGGTTTGCTAGGGCCCAGGCTGTGTTGGTGTGTTTCATGCTGCACTGCACTTCTCTCTCAAACTGGTGCACTAGAACTTTTCCTGTCAACCTTCCAGGATGTCTTGGCTGGAAATTTGTTTTTAATCTGTAATTTTGAGTGTTCTGCTGCTCTAGAATTTGTTTAGATTCATTTTTTTATAGGCATTTGTAAAGGTTTGGGGAAGAGCTCAATCAAGTTCTTGTTTTTACTCTATCATCTTGGTTCCACCCCAATTATTATTATTTCCATAATAAGCATAATGATTTATTATGTTTATTTATAATATATTTATTAATCATTATGCTCTTGAATATAATTACATATAATAATGACTTTTTAAGATTTAAATTTCTCCAGATAAGTTTGTTAAAATCATAGGACAACTAGTTACTGATTGATTAAGGACTGATTATTCCTCAATGTCCCTTTAAAAAGAAATATTCACTGTTTAAGGCAAGAAGTAGCTCTAAGGAGTATGACTTCTGGTAAAAGGGAGAAGAGCCAGTTATGGAAGAACAACCTTAGTATTGCACGGGAATTTTTCCCGATCTTTGGGAAATGAGGAATGGTAGTGGAGAAGTATGTAGGTACTGATCTGGTAGGAGATAAATAATTTAATACACAGTAAGTCTACTCAGTCAAGTTAAGAGACAGCTCTTAGGTGTGTGTAATTTTGGAGCAGAGAAGAGAGCTTAGGAGTTGAGTTGTAGAGTAGAACAAACTTAGAAATCATAACTGAACAGCCACCCTTATGGAAATTCTGTGTCCAGAGAGGTCAGCATGAGGACACCATGATAAGGGTAGGAAACAGGGGCCCTGAATTTTTGTGGAAGATGCTACACTAGATTTGTGAGGGGAATGTTTTGCAGTTACTTTTTTAATGATATCATTGTGTTCAAAGTCTTTGCTTTTGGACCTAATTGTGTTTTTGGCTGACTATAAAAACACACTGGTTAGGGTTTAGGAGCTATCACTGAAGAAGAATGAACTCAAAGAATACACTGAATTTAAAAGTAGAAGCCTTCCTAGGGATTCAATAGGCAAATGATGGATTGGAGAGGTGGTAAGCCAGGGGTAGCACTATAATTGCAAAGGAAACATAGTAAGATTATTTTCTAATTTGGAAAAGAGGAGGAAAACTACACTTCTTTTGTTGGTGCAGACTAAATTCATGCTGTACATTTTCTCTCTCTCTCTCTCTCTCTCTCTCTCTCTCTCTCTCTCTCTCTCTCTCCCCCTCTCTCTCTGTATATATACATATGTTTATACATACATATATGTGTGTGTTCATGAGTCAGTAACAAGAAGGAAATGGCAAAAGCAATAGAAACTAAAGTTCTTATATCTCATGTGAACCAGCACTTTAACATATTAAGCCAAAGTACATCAAAAACGATTGTCAATGATCTTTTTAAAATTCTTTTTTTATACTTTTGTTTATGGTAAGTCTTCAAAAATTTGAAACTGACATCTGTTTCAAAAGCTTCAAACTGACTGACTTTCCTCCTTCAACCCTATAAATATAGTCCCTGACAGTATTAGAAAATGTGAAAAGTGACTATGTACTGTACAGATATTTCATTCGTTACAGAATAGCTGTCATGTCCCATAAATGTAGACATTTTAATTCCTAACAAACATGGATGAACAACAAGTTAAAAGGTTTGTTTGATGCCCATGTGCCCCTCTATTATCTCTATTTTTTTTAATTTGGGGGGAAATAGCAAATAATATGCTAAGAGAAAGCATGGGGCAGACTTTCACCCTGTACAACCATTGGGCAGAACAGTCTTAGTCTTGTTTTCATACCATAAGACTTCTCCCTTCATGATTAAAAGATTTATTCTTAAAAAAACTTAGTGTTACTTTGAATTCATCTTTTCCTTTGAAAAGGAAATTTATCTTATATGCTAAATACTCTTCTACAAATGAAAATGAGGACTTGCCATTTAGTCATGACTTACAAAGAAACAAGACAAGATATAGGTAGAAGATATAAAGGGAATAAACTAATCAAATTGTACTTCCATTATCCCTTTCCTTTCTGGGTATCTAACAGAAGAATTAAAATCTATTTTTTGTGGTTCATGCTATGTGTCCTCTTACTCTTCTGAAGTAAGAAGCCACTGATAGTAGTAAAGAGAGGAAATAGATATCATTAGCAAATGTAGGTCAGAAATTATCAAATTGTGTTTGAAAACAAAATCTTCAGATCTATAGTAATAAGACTGTTATAAAGAAGAGAATCCAGTTTCATTATTGGAGATATTGGATTTGTAGACCACAAATCTTGGTACTTCTTCCCTATAGATTTCCCTTCAACTTCCATTTGTATACTTTTTACATAGTCTTGGTTCCCTCCTTAAGCCAAATTCATTGAGAGTAAGGTTGTCCCATTCGCTTTCATCTTCCTGCACTTCCCCTGCATTGTAACAGTTTTCTCTTGCGTCTTTTATATGAGATAATTTACCCTAATCTATCTCTCCCTTTCTTCTTCTCCCAATAAATTCAACTCTCACCTCTTAATTTTATTTTTTAAGTATCATCCCTTCATATTCAACTGATCCTGCATGTTCTATCTATACATGAACATACATATGTCCAAACTCACATATATATTTATGTATACATACATCTTCTTACACATACATATATGCAAGTATATATACATACATATATATATATATACATACATATATATGCATATATATTCCCTTCAGCTATCCTCATACTGAGAAAAGTCTTATGAGTTATAATTATCATTTTTCCACATAGGTATGTAAATAGTTCAACTTTAAGAAGTTTCTTATGATTTCTTTTTTCTGTTTACCATCTCAGGCTTCTCTTGCTTCTTATATTGGAATGTCAAATTTTTTGTTCAGCTCAGGATTTTTCATCAATAATGTTTGAAAGTCTTCTATTTCACTGAATGACCATACTTTTCCTTGTAGCATTATACTCAGTTTTACTGGGTGGTGATTCTTGGTTTTAATCCTAGCTCCTTTGATCTCTGCAATATCATATTTCAAGCCCTTTGATCCCTCAATGTAGAAGTTACTAGGTCTTGGGTTATCCCGACTGTGTTTCCACAATACTCAAGTTGTTATTTCCTGAGTGCTTGCAGTATTTTCTCCTTGACCTGGGAACTCTGGAATATGACCATACTATTCCTAGGAGTTTTCTTTTGAGGATCTTTTTCAAAAGGTGATCCATTAATTCTTTCTGTTTCTATTTTGCCCTCTGGTTCTGGAATATCATGGAAATTTTGCTTGATAATTTCTTGAGAGATGGTATCCAGGCTCTTTTTTTGATCATGGCTTTCAGGTAGTCCAGTCATTTTTAAATTATCTCTCCTGGATCTATTTTCCAGGTCAACATTTTTTTCAATGAAAGATTTCACATTGCCTTGTATTTTTTCATTTGTTTTGATCTGTTTAATAGTATCTTGATTTCTCATGAAGTCATTAGCTTCCAGTTGCTCCAATCTAATTTTGAAGCAGATATTCTCTGTGTTTTTTAAATTTCTTTTCCATCTGATAAATTTAGCTTTTTGAATCATTCTTCTCTACATTGGCTACTTGGGCCCCTTTTGCTGTTTGAGTTAGTCTATTTTTTTAAGGTGTTATGTTCTCCAGTGTATTTTTCAGTCTCCTTTAGCAGGCTGTTGACTCACTTTTCATGATTTTTTTGCATCATTTTTATTTCTATTCCCAATTTTTCCTCTACTTCTCTTACTTGATTTTCAAAATCTTTCTTGAGCTCCTCCATGACCTGTACCCAATTCATATTTTTCTTGGAGGCTTTTGATGTAGGAGTTCTGACTTTGCTGTATTCCTCCCACTCCATGCCTTGATCCTTTTTGTTCCTAAAATAAGTCTGTTTGTGCTTCCTCTCCTTGCTCATATTGGCAGCCAATCCCTTGACTTTTGAGCTCTTTGCCAGGATAGAACTCTGCTTCCAGAATGGAGAGAGCTATGTCCCAAATTGCTGGGGTTTTTGCAGCTGCCAGAGCTATTTGATGGGTGCCCTTTCTACAGCTCCTGCAGCTGTTACATCACCACTTCTCCCTCAAGGGGTAGCAACCAGACCAGTCTTCTATCTCCCTCTGGACCAACAATGTTACACACTGACCTTTTACTCTGTCTTTGGCATTTATAGATTGAGAAGTCTGGAAACAGCTGTAGCTGCTGGTGATTTACTGTCATGAAGGCTGTTCCAAGCAAGGTTGGGTGAGGCTGCCCTGGGGTTGAAACCACAGCTTGGGTGGGACTGTGCTCCACTCACAGCACACTGTGATGGACCCTTCCTGATGGCCTGTCTGGCTTCCTTCAGTGAGATATTTGTTTCTGTCTGTCACTTTGTGATTTCTATAGCTCTAAAGTTTGTTTAGAGTCTTTTTTTTACATGTATTAGAGTAGGTGGAAGATGGAGAAGTGTGGAAGTACTAGTTCTACTTTGCCATCTTGAGTCCACCCCTCAAGAAGGATTTTAAAAGTCAAATTAGAGAGAGAGGAGAAAAACTGAACAACTCCTTTAAAAATACAGTTGATGAAATGGGAAAAAATTCGCTGAACAAACCAACTTCTTAAAAAGTAAAATTGGTTGAATGGAAGAGGAAGCACAAAAGCTAATAGAAAAAAAACGATTTGTTACAAAGTAAAATTAGCCAAATGGAAAAGGAGGTACAAAAATTAATAGAAGAAAATAGATAATTAAAAATTAAAACTGGGCAAGAAGAAGCTAATGACTCTATGAGGCATCAAGAATCAAACAAAATCAAAAGAATGAAAAATAGAAGAAAATTAAAATTTCTCATTGAAAAAACAACTGACTTGGGAAACAGAACCAGGAGAATAATTTAAGAATTATTAGTCTACCTGACAACCATGACGAAAAAAAAAAAAGAGCCTGGACAGTATCTTCCAAGAAATCATTAAGGAAAACTTCCCCAAGGTCCCATAACCAGAGGTTAAAATAGTCATAGAAAGAATCTACACATTACTTCTTGAATGAGATCCCAAATTGAAAACTCCAAGGAATATTGCAGCCAAATTCCAGAATTTTCAGGTCACTTAGAAAATATTGCAAACAGTCAGAAAGAAATAATTCAACCCAGCAGTTTTTACATTAAAAGATCAGAAGGCTTGGAATATGATATTCACTAAGGCAAAGAAGTAGGGTTACAACAAAGGATCAACTACTCAGTAAAATTGAGCAACATCTTTTATGCAAGGAGATGGACATTCAGGGAAATAGGCGACATTCAGACCTCCCTGAAGGAAATATCAGAGCCCAATGGAAAATTTGTTCTTCAAATACAAGATTCAAGTGAGGCATAAAAAGGGAAACAGGAAAGACAAAAAAAGCAACCTTTATGCATTCCTACATGGGAAGAAGATAGTTGTAAATCTTAGAACTGTATCTTTGATATCACATTTAGAGGGACATACATAGGTAGAGTGTGTAGGTAAACATTAACTGATGTGATGTTAGAAAACCTAATCGGGGGATGGGATGGAATCAAGATGGCAGAGTAAAAGCAGGAACTTGCTTGAGCTCCCTCTTCAACCACCTCCAATACTTGTAAAAAATGACTCTAAACAAATTCTAGTAATACAGAATCCACTAAGTGACAGAGAGAAACAAATCACCCACTGAAGGGAGCCTAGCAGGCTGACAGGAAGGGTCTATCACATCAAGCTGGGAGTGGAATCCCGTGTGAGCTGCACCAGCCCAGACCAGTGGCACAGGCCAGCAAGAGCAGACTTCAGGAAACTGAATGACTGGCAGCTGTGGTGGTTTCCATACTTTTCAACCTATAAACTCCAAAGAGATTCCCCACTTCAGTGGGGAAGTCTTTTGGAAATGGGTGAGAGAAGAGCATGGTCCAGACTCTGCCCCTGTGGTGGTGGAGGTGGTGGCAGCTGCAGCTAATGTCATTGTAGCTGCACCCTGAGCTCCAGGTCTACTGCTTGTAGGGGGACAAAGTGACCATTCAGAGGGTAATTGCTCTTGCTTTGACCTGCTTGGATCAGGGTTGCAGTCTTGGGTGGCAGTCCTGGGGTGAGGAGCACTGGCATGGCACAGCTTGTTGAGACTGTGGAGAGGGAGGCATCCTCAAAGTTCTGAGGCAGGTGTCTGAAAAAAGCCCTTAAAACAGCTGCACAAAACCCCAGAAATTAGGGACACAGCAGTCTCCACTGTGGAGGTAGAGTACTACTGAAGCAAAGAGCTCAAAAGTCAAGTAATTGGCAAGCAAGATGAGAAAACAGAGGAAATCAAATCACTACAGAATCATTTTTTTGGTGACAAATATGACCACAACAAAAGATTACAAGAAAAATAAGAATTGGTTGAAGACCATGGAGGAGCTCATGAAAGATTCTGAAAATCAAGCAAGAGAAGTAGAAGAAAATTTGGGAAGAGAAATGAGAATTATGCAAGAAAATCAAGAAAAACCAGTCAACAATCTGCTAAAAGAAGGCCCCCAAACATACTGAAGAAAATAGCACCTTAAAAAATAGATTAACTCAAATGGCAAAAGAGGCCCAAAAAGTCATTGAGGGGAACAATGCTTTAAAAAGCAGAATTGGTCCAATGGAAAAGAAATTTCAAATACTCACAGAAGTGAATAATTCCTTCAAAATTAGATTGGAGCAAATGGTAGCTGACGAGTTTATAAGAAATTAAGATACTATAAAACAGACCCAAACAAATGAAAAAAGAGAAGGCAATGTAAAACATGTCATTGGAAAAACCACTGACCTGGAAAATAGATCCTGTAGAGATCATTTAAAAATTATTAGACTAACTAAAAATCCTTATCAAAAAGAGAGCCTAGACATCTTCTTACAAGGAATTTTCAAGAAAAAAATGCCTTTGATATTCTAGAACCAGAGGGCAAAATAGAAAAGGAAAGAATTCACTGATGGCCTCTTGAAAAATATTTTTAAAAAACTCAAGGAGAAAATGTTCCAAGCAGTCAGCAAGAAACAATTTTATCATTGTGGAAACACAATCAGGAAAACACAGTATCCAGCAGCTTCTACATTAAGGCATTAAAATACTTGCAATATGATATTCCTGAGGTCAAATGCACTAGGATTAAAACCAAGAATCAGGTAGCCAGGGAAACTGAGTATAATACTTCTGGGGAAAATATGGACATTCAATGAAATAGAGGACTTTCAAGCTCTGGAAAAGACCAGAGCTGAACAGAAAATTTGACTTTCAGATAGAAGAATCAAGAGAAGCATGAAAAGGTGAACAGGAAAAAGAAATCATAAGCAACTTATTAAAATTGTACTATTTACATTCCTACGTGAAAAACAATAATTGTAATTCAAGAGACTTTTTTTCAGTATGAGGATAGTTGAAGAAAACATGTATATATGTATGTATGTATGTATGTATGTATACATACATATATATGGATTTATAGGTGCATGAATGTATGTACATGTGTGTATGTGTGTACATGTATACATAGAGAGAGGGCACAGGACAAGTTGAATGTAAAGGGATATCTAAAAAATAAAATTAAGAGATGAGAGAGGAATATGTTGGGAGAAGAAGGAGAGAGATAGAATAGGGTAAATTATGCCACATAAAAGAGACAAAAGAAATCTGGAGAAGAGCAGGAAGGTGAAAGGGAATGAGACAACCTTGATCTCATTGGATTTGGGTTAAGGATGGAATAACATACACATTCAATTGGGTATCTTACCCTACAGGAAAGTAAGGGGGCAGGGGATAAGAAATGGTATGATGGAAGGGCAGTGTCAAAGGAGAAAATAGAATAAATGGGGGGGGTGGGATAGGATGGAGGGCAATATACTTAGTCTTTCACAATATACAAATACTGAAAACCAAAGGAGAGATTAATAAAAATGAAATTAAGAAAAACAGTGGAGGGGGCGGAGCCAAGATGGCGGTGTAGCAGCAGCAACATATCGCAGCTCTCACATAGCCACCCCAAAATACCCATAAAATAGGACTCTAAACCAATCCTAGAACTCCAAAACGCACACAAAGATACTTCCCACTAAAGTCAGCTCGGCTACGAGGAACCATATCAGCACTGCGAACCGAAACCAGCCTGCCCTGAAGCCGCGGCTGTGCCCCGGGGGGCGGC